>JACEFZ010006031.1:270000-328206 GCA_014155875.1 Cepaea nemoralis | reverse complement strand
TTTAGTTTTGGAAAATTGGGATTTATAAAACATTCCGGAAATGGCTGACAACGAGCCCAGAATTCCCAGCCACATGCCAGGAAAGCATTTATAGAACAACGGGACTGCAACCACAAGGAAGCCATTATACGCCAGCTCTCTGCCAAACTTATACCAGCCTGGAGATGAAAACAAAACATTGAAAGTGGCTGCTGGAGGATCAAACAAAGCAAATAGGAAGTTTATAGTACCAGCTATAGAACTGATTCATTTAAAGCAATATGTATAGATCATCGAGTGAACTGCATTGCACTGTATCGTCAAGCTTGTGGCTCTGTACATCCGACTTCAACTAGCATGTTTTCTAGCTTGCTTTCTTTAACCTTTGACTATCCCCAGACTACCTACTAGGCTGCAGGTTTGTGTCTCGCTTCTTCTGGTTCGTATCTCCTGACCTGTTCGACATGAGAGACCTTACCAGTTGCTCTTGGGGTTATGGGAACACGAACCCCCCCCCCCCCCCCCCCCTTCCCCCAACCTCTTCAAGGTAGGAGTCACATCAAAGATACACTTATAAACAATACTTAATGTATCTACACAAGGGAGTCTTTGTCACTTGACAACAACAACGATCAACGTGATTAACAAGGCAGCATCTCATCTCGTCTGGTTCTTGTGCCTTGCGGTGTCGAGGTGAAGTATAAACAGCGTCAGAGTGCCCGCTTATGGGCTTCATGTATCGATATTCCCATGGACTCTGCTCCGTCCAACGTTTGCGTGGTCGGCCTCTTCCTCTGCCTCCATCTGGTCTGTACATGATTGCCTGTTGTGGTATACTGTTAGTTGGTAATCTAGTTGCATGGCCAAACCATTTTACTTGCTGCCTTCTAATAAAATCTAGAGCTGCTATAACTTCCACTTTAGTCCTGATTTCTTCTGTCATTGTTCAGGTTTGGCATTTTGTAGCATAGAGGTGGTAGGAAGATTGTGTTGTATAGTGCTTTCTTAGTAACGATTGATACATGTTTGTTCTGTAGTATTGGTACCATTTGCCCAATGAGTTGGTTTGCCTTATTGCAAAGGCAGCATCTGGAAGTATAATTAAAGAAATGAAGCTTACAACACAGAAACTAACATGACATTGATAACAATGACCTTGGATACTAACCTAAAGTAACGGCATCGAAGCAGAAGGGAATGTTCATGAGGTAGACTGATTCAATCTGAAAATGTATGACAACATAACAGTTGGCTAGATTGATTCAATCTGAAAATTTATGACAACATAACAGTTGGCTAGATTGATTCAATCTGAAAAATGATGACAACATAACAGTTGGCTTATGCGTGTCTTATAGGGGATTGCAAAAATGAGAAGATCATTTGAATAAAATTATTGTTCTTGTTACTGCATTTGCTACTTTGAACTCAAGCGTAGTCCATATACCACTACTACTTCTAGTGCACTGGACTGATATTTCGCGCGTGAATTAACGTGCTCTATTTACCAGCGTCCCTCGCCATCAGACGAACCCACTCTGACTTCAGAGATACTTGTAATTTACGTGCCCAAGTCAAGGACAAGAAATCACATTTTTGTCCAACTGTCGGTGTAGGGGTTTAACCTACTACTTCGGTATCAGCACGCCGGAAGTTTAAGAACGAGCATTATTATCTGTTCGGCCATGCTGATCCCCATGATAAAATCTGAAATCAAGAATGAACATCATTGAATCTAGTAAACCCCCAACACGAGAGAGAGAGAGAGAGAGAGAGAGAGAGAGAGAGAGAGAGAGAGAGAGAGAGAGAGAGAGAGAGAGAGAGAGAGAGAGAGAGAGAGATCATCCCACGTCTATTATGCAAAGCCCAGTCTTTATTCCCTCAGGTTATACTCGGTTCACTAAACCATCCTCATCACAATCATTATCAATTCACAAATTCAATCTTTTCCACAGCAGTTAAAGGGGCAATCCTGGACCCATATTTTAAAATGTAAGACATACACACATGAGAAATAATTATGATCATTATATGAATATAACATACACACACACACACACACGCACGCACGCACGCACGCACACACGCACACACGCACAGATATATATATATATATATATATATATATATATATATACATATATATATATATATATATATATATATATATATATATATATATATATATATATATATATATATATATATATATATATATATATATATATATATATATATATCCGCCTTCGTTCCTCTTATAGGTTATGACTTTTCTCCGTAATCTCGTATACTCTCGTCGGTAACGTGATGACGGTGAGAATCAGCAGTGGTTTCGAATCGCATCGGTAACTTAAGGGGTATGTGAGCCGGCCGCTCAGAAAGCAATGGCAAACTACTGAGCGTAATCTTGCCAAGAAATCAACATACAGCTGAAAGATGCTGGTGTTGACAGCGATGTCCTGTAAAGGATATGTAAAAAAAAATAATAAATATATATATATAATGATGACTTTATCTCAATAGGCTTATGTCACCACCCCTTTGTCTTATTGTGATGCCTGTGTCACACCAAGAGGCCTGTGTCTTGATTGGATGATATCGTCTCAACTGAAGCACCTGTCTCAACAGGAGGACCGTATCACAACAGGATACCTCTATCACAACCCGTCTTTGTCCCAACGAAACTGTCCTCTACGACCTTATCTTATTCTGTTGTCTTGATCTGGTAGGAGCTTATATCATGGTAACATCAGAACATCAAGGGGGAGTAGGTGTTGATGTTTTGTTTTGTATTGACATTTGATTTTATACAAATGTATATAGAAGGGATTTTGCATTTTTATATCAGCAGGGTCTGGATAGTGGAGTTGCCTGAAGCTCATGATGTCTAGCCTTATTGCCTTGCCAACAGTGGGCTAATGAAGTGTTGGGAGCCTGGAACCTGACTGGTAGGAAGGTCTCCATTTCTCTAGGGGTGCAAGAGGTATGATGATTCACAAGAAATGACCTCACCTCATAGTCACTCAGCATCTTTTAATGTGTCGTACAGTGTGCGGTCGGATTATCATCATTATGAATCGGACCAACGGGGAAAGTAAGAGGTTGAGATGCTCAGAAATTACCCTGAACACCAAGGACAATCAACATCATGGTATATGTGTTAGGAAACTCACCATGTAATATCTTCAAGAGCAGTTATCTGTTATCAAGATTGATTTGCCCTACCTCAACACCTTTAGGTTTGGTATGCCAGGATAGGTATCCTCTAGGTGCTCAACTGCCGAGTTTCTATGAGCTGAACCCAGAGGATGAACAGCAGTTTGTTAAAACCCCAGGGGGTTGATTACAACATCTTGTTCATTGATTATGGAATGGATAGAGAGGAGAATTATTTTCAGTGTTTCTGAAGGATTTGTCTGCATTACTGAGGAATGTGTTTGCACTACTGAGGGATTTGTCTGTCTTACTGAAGGATGTATGTCCATCAGTATACCCAGAGAGTGGTGTCAGCCCTGTTCATAATATACAGCTAATTATGTAGAGAAAGCTGCACTGATATCACTGGGTGTGGGACATGAGACTGGTCGTGCTGAAATGCCTTGTTGACAATAGTTGAGTTTCTGATATTATTAACCAGAGCTGCTGGATGGTCGTTATAATTTTCATTGTATTCGATGATTTAGGGAATTACCTTCTGCCCAGTCTGAAGAGGACCTCCTACATTGTATGACTGACCCCCGGCCTCAGCTTCACTGGGCCATACAGCATACTTATATCTCAGGTCATGGTTATGTCCTCTCGGGATGTCATTATGAAAGCAATTAACAGGGTTGAGACAATATTGTTGACAGTGCACTCAACGCCTTCGCCAGGGAGACGGCTTTGTTCGTTTACTTCAGAGAAATGTCCCGGACTTTCATGTTCACAGACTGGCAGTCCTACACCACGAATCTAGCTTTGGATTTCTACAAAATAAAGCCTAAAGCACACGGTCATGACTACCGAATGGAAAGGCCTTGAATTTGTCACTGGCGACAGATAGGAAGTGGTACTTAGTGTACTTCGTGTGCGATTACATCTGATTCACAATTGCTTTGCATGTCACATTCAGTTTAGTCATCAGCTTATATTATATTATTTCTTTTCCCTGCGTTTCCATCCTGTTTCAGGAGAATGCGGTCAACACCTGCATCTTTCAGCTGTATGTTGATTCCTAGGCTAGATTACGCTCATCAGCACGCCACGACTTTCTGAGCGACCGGCTGCATACTCTCATAAGTCACTAGCGCGACTAGAACCACTTCTAATTCTCGTGCGCTCACGTCAACCACGAGAGTATTCGGGATTAACGGAGAAAGCTGCTAACTCCTCGGCCAGGGAGCCGGCATATTATATTATATTATATTTATTTTCACTTTTTTGCCAACGATATTTTGTTGTTTATAATTTAGGAGGCGGCGGGGGCGTCAGTAATTAATTGTGTGCGTGTGGTCTTGATTATTATAATTTGTGTTTTAGCTGTCAGTCATCTTGTTGTCGTCTCGAGCGTGCCATTGGCGATTTGGATATCACGATGTTGCTTGACTTTAAGATATCGCCTTATTATTGTATTCTCGGTCTTTGCTTTTTACCCTCTTGGTTCTTGCCCTACAAGAATCCACCCTTCTATATTAAGAAAACAAGCTGCCATAAAGATTGATAATGAAGTAGGTCAATATCAGCCTATTAAGAGAGGTGTGCGACTAGGATGTGTAAAGTCTCCGGATCTTTTTTTCCCCTACACAGTGAATTTATAAAAAGAAATTTAGAAGATATGATAGGAATCGCCACTTGAGGATGTAACATCAATAACATTAGATATGCTGAGATACAGTATTGATTGCAGACAATGAGCAGGATCTGCAACATTTAGTAGTTGCGGTTGTTGCACACAATGAATAATTAGGGTTAGAATTAAGTTGTAAGAAGTCACAGATTATGGTCGTCATTGGGAAGGAAAAAAAATACCACAATGTAATATACTGGTAAATCGGAATATTCTTAAACAAGTGAATCGGTACACCTATCTCGGAACAGTCACAACAGCTGATGGGAGGTGCCTTGAAGAGATTGGAACAAGAATTGCCATAACGAAGGTAGCATTTTGCAAGATGGAAAACATACTGACCAATAACATGTCATTTGCAAAAAGAAAAAGAGTGTTGAGGTGTTACATATAACTTGTACTTCTGTATGGATTTAAAACGTGGACATTTGAACAGACAAGCTGTAAAACATCTAATGGTTGTGAAAATGTGGTTTCTGAGGAAAATGCAAAGAATACCATGGACAGACAGAAAAACCAATGACCAAGACCATAAAATTATTAGAAAAATTAGACTTAGACAGTCACAATTTTATGGACACATTATGATAAGAAATAAATGGCAGAACTTGGTGACAACTGGCAAGATTGAGGGGAAAAGAACAAGGGGAAGGCAGAGAAGTTAATACCTGTGTGACTTGGTCACATGGTGTGGTCGAGATAGGAACACAGTGCTGATCCACGACTCTGGCATCATGTGAGACAGCACATGATGATGATAATGATATTAGGAAAAAACCTCGAGAAAACGGAGTATAGAAAGATCACAACGTGGATGGATTGAATATGTGATAGACATTTTACACATGGCAGCTGCAGATGCGGGACATCTCTGATATGACAGAGAGACATTTTAAAGAGTATTACGGGGAAAAGTTCCTCACAGTACAAGTTATTGGATGATGATGATTGCCATGCGGCGCACATCAACGATAAAGATTCGAAAGAGCTAAAATTAAAGGCGGCACGGACAGTGAACGCACACGCGTAAATATTGGAAACGGGACGTCATAGAGAGACAGACGGGGAACAGCCATGAAAGAAGGAAGGCACACTGTTATCAGCAGGACAAGATCTTTGAGAAGCTAATGGAGAAAATAACTGAACATCCAGAGAATTTAATGAAACGAAGAATGGAGGAAGAAGTAAAGACAGATTGAGGTATGAACACGATACAGCACAGAATACAGACAGAAGTAGAAGAATGAAATAAAATATGATGGGCCGACATTTCAGTTGGAGAAGACAACAAGAAGATCATACAAGAACTAAATATAAAGGTGTCTGTGAACTATGAATATTATAGTTATGAATATTGGTAGGAACTATCAACACTGTAAATGATTGTGATATGACAAGCGACATGTCTGTCTTTAATTATAGTCATGGTTAGTACGGCATTGTGAGCAGGGATAACGGACTGTGGGATGGTATGATTTACCTGCAGGTTATCTGTCTCAAGGGATGCTGCCCGAAAATAAATTCTCGGCTAGAAATTGAAACACTCTGTCAGTGTTATCTATATCACGGTTTAACAGTTAAGTTGCAGAGTTCGAATTCGATGTTTTGAGAAGAATAATTCTAGACAATCGCAGCCAAGCTTTGCCAAGGAAGAACAGTTAAAGATATAGAATAAAAAGTAGAAGTACTACTTGGCAATGATGATGATCTTCAATAAATATTAAAGAGTAATGTAATTACGTTTTCCTGCCATTGTGGCATACGAGCAAATACCACCAAGGTAATATTTTCGAAATCTAAACATCGCTTGAAGAGTAAATTTGGTCAATATCTTGCCACCCGCATGACCTCCAACATATTTGTGTGGTGCGTATTTTATGATACTAGATCGACAACGAACGAACGAACGAACGAACGAACGAAAGTCTTTATTTTCAAAGGGTTAAGAATTGGGCACGCAGGCCCGTCTGACATTCTGCCCTTCTTCTCTATTTCCTCTCATATAATGGAACCACAAGAACACTAGGTCGACAACGGAACCACAAGAACACTAGGCCGATCAGGAATGAAGAGAATCCTAGGTCGACCACGGAATCACGAGACCACTAGGTCGACCACCGAGAACACTAGGTCGACCACAGAGTTACGAGAACAGTAAGTCGACCACGGAGCCACTAGAACACTAGGTGGACCACGGAGCCACTAGAACACTAGGTGGACCACGGAGCCACGAGAACATTAGGTCCACCACGGAGCCATGAAGACTCGGGAAAAATTTACATTTAGGCACTTCGTGAAGTCCATGTAACTAGAAGATTAGGCAGTGTGTCGCTTAACCGCAAGTCATCTAAATACAAGTCTAGACAACATGTCATGAAGCTATATATCATAACAATTACTGAAGCTACCAGAAGTCTAGACACACGCTTAAACCCACTTACTACAGTTATGCCAACGCTGGCAGCCATACCGAGAAGAAAGGCGACAAATCCCACCACAACCAGCTTCTTGACACGAGCTTCTCTGATCCGACTAAATGGTGACATCAATCGTCTCCACCAGTTAACTGCACGATGACATTCAGCCTCTAAAAGGACAAACTGGTGCTGTGGTTTGCGTTCTGGCAACATGAACGCGATAGCTAAGCTGTCATAAAGCAGACAAGAAATGATCAGTTAGTATTATACATTGTCTTTCCTATAATTTACTTACAGACAATATGCACGAATAATAAACTGCATCTAAGTAGCAGAAAACATAAGTATAATTATATTTGACTTTCATCTCCTTCTGATGTATTTATGTCATCGCTTCAGCTTGTTGTTCCTGTCAAGAACTAATGTCAAAGTATAACACATACTTTTGTAATGACAGTAAGATGAACATTCATTCATTCATTCATTCATTCATTCATTCATTCATTCATTCATTCATTCATTCATTCGTTCGTTCGTGCGTTCGTTCGTTCATTCATTCATTCTTTAATTCAGTAGCTTATCATTTGCAGAACCTCTCTCCCATAACAACCTTCTGGAAAACTTCTCGGTCATATGCAAGATGTCCCGTGTCCGATACATCCACCTGGAGATCATCTGCCACATCCTGCACCCATCTTCTCTTTGGCCTTCCCTTTTCTCTCTTACCAGGCATATACCCCTCCATTATTGTTCTCTCCAAATTTTCATGACGTTTCAAGTGACCACAATATTTCAAGTTTCTTTGTTTTATCGTCTTAAGAAGCCAACCGTCTTCAATATTCAAATCTTGAAGTATGGATGCATTTATTCTTTTCCGTATCAAAGATATTCTTAGAAGCCGTCTATAACATTTATATTCAAAGGCATTTATGCGCTCTTCATCTTGTTTAGTAAGTGTCCAGGTTTCACAAGCGTATGTTGCAATGAGAAAGATGCATGCTCTTAAAAATCTAATTTGTGTAGGTCTATCTGTCCTACGCCACAATTTATTCAGTTGTTTTAGTTTTCGAAGAGCAACAGATATTCGTCTTGTAATATCTTTCATTGTGTCACCATTATTGATAATTAATGACCCAAAATATTCGAAATTTTCTATCACCTCCCATTTTCCCTCATTAACAAATATTTCTTTCTCCAAATTAGTTTTATCTGTATGCAAGACAAATATACATGTATTTATTTGTACTGGTGAAGTCAAAAGGAAAGAGGTAGGTATTTATATAACCGTGGTAATGAGATAGTTACATAAACACAAACTGTGAACGCAGTTTCACAATCCCGACATGCTGGGTTAGAAGTCAGCCACATACCAATGGGGAGCAGACCGCTTCGCTTTGGTTTGTAACATAGTTCCCCATCCTATTGCTATATGTAGCAAATACGTCTTTGTTGTAATTATTGACCGTCACGTGACCAACTCCACACAACTATCACAAACATATAGTATGACCTGTGTCAAAGGTCACAGTTCAACTCAACACACTCCGGTTTTCAAATTTATTTGAAATTGTCTGAACACGTCTCCAATAAAACAGGATACACGACGCTTGCAACTGATCTGGCCCGTGACGTATAGTGGTAGCAGATTATCAACTGTGTGGAATACTAACTACTTGTAATATTAACAACTTCTAATGCTGGCTCTTGGCTTACACCCACGCTGATGACACACCAGTAGAAATACACATTACACAAAAAAGCTTCACAATGAGCTACTTCCAATGGACTAAGTCAACTGACTGTTCATCCCTGTACTTACTATGCACTGATGTGGTCTGACTGTCTCTATGCAACTAAACTCTAACTCTCTCTCTCTCACTCTACATCTCTGCTTCGGCATTACTATCTCTGCGTTTCCGATTCTGTAATGCTGTAAATATGTTCAAACACGACCTTGAACGAGACTTAACACGACCTTGAACAAATGCCTGAACGAGTCCGTGAACGAGACTCTGCGCCAGTCTTGAACCAGTGCGTGAACGTGTGTTTAACGATGCTCTTTACCAGAGTTCAAACCACACTCTTAACCAGACCTCCTGACAGAACTTGAGGTGTAAGATCTGAAACCATACTGAATTTCTATACTGAAAACTGCACAGCTCTTCATTTTAAGTCCGAACCTAACTAAACTCTAAACAGCAGCTCAACTCTACATCTCTAGTGAAATCTCAACTTCAGAATGTCGCTGCTGTAACCTAACTTTGGGCAGCACTTCGACACTCAAGGCTGAACTGTCGGACCAACTCTAACTAAACTGACAATCTCTCTTCGGGCAGCACCCCCTCCCGAACTCTAGGCTGAACTACTGGATCAACTATAACTAAACTGACAATCTCTCTTCGGGCAAGACCCCCTTCCACACTAGGCTGAACTACTGGATCAACTCTAACTAAACTGACAATCTCTCTTCGGGCAAGACTCCTTTAGGCCAAACTCAACTGTGCTGCAACTTGCTCTTCTTTATTACCCGTCTGATCCGTAAGCAACTTACTGCATTTTGCTTTTCTCGGTAAACTAGAAGGTTCACGTTTTTCTTGTTAAACATTCTAAACTCTTAAACACCCCACTAGACCAGTCGTAATTAACCTGAGTAAGGTTCGAACTACCACGTATCAGATTTATCTCCCATGCAACAACTCTGAATATTTACGTCTGTCAACCCAGCTGACCTTCCTATACTATGCTTCCTGTGCAATTTTATTCTCCAGGCAACAAAAGCCGATTTCAAAACAATGTTTTCCCGTAGTGAATTTGAATAACGAAGACACAAACAATAGATTGCACGATTTATTGCCTGGCATATTTCGCTGCATCTCGTCAGGTACATACTGCAGAAATCACACAACTTACGTGAAATTAACTAGATAAATCCTTCAAGTTGAAATATACACAATTTCGCACAGTAATGTCGATTGTCTACCACGGTAATTTTAAGCTGACTAACATGTCTTTCTGTTTACACAATTCTGGCTTGCGTTGATAGATCATAATTGCTTCTGCAAATTTTAACAAGCGAGTATTCTGTGTTCTAAACAACACGCGAAATGCAGTCTCTCTGGACACAACATGGCGACTGGCGACAATGTGCCTGCCGATTGAAGACGCCGGGAGCTTCCGGTGTGTCGGCTCCTCGTGGCTATAATCTCCTGTGTGTTGTATCTTGTTGACCCATTGAGGTATGTGTTCTGACACCCGTTTGTTAAGCTGTCTCTCCGTTCGGCCAATGTAAACGGCCTGGCATCTACATGTGAATTGGTAAATACAATTGTTTGTGGCGTACAGAGGAACAGGCTCTTTGACTGTTGGTGTAGGAATCTAGCTATCTAGGTATTTACCTCCCTGTATTCCCGCTTCTATTTCCCTACACATTGTGCAGAATTGTATCTACGTTTTCTAGTTGAATACTCCTCATAACGTGATAAAAAACCGTGTCTGCTTATGTCTAATGTCTGTAATCCGTTTATGGTTTTAATTTGTTTCTTGCAGGACTCGATTATTGTTTTGTTTTCTTCGTCCATGGTACTGTTTTGCAACTTCTTTGGAAACCAAATTTCCAGATGTGTCTCGCCTTGCCCACTTATTGTTCACGATTAACGTCAATATAACGGATTCTCTAACATACCATAGACAGATAATGTTAATGTTTTTTAATGTTTCAGCTTCTTGAACTAAACGTAAGTCCATTCCTCCTTAGTTGGATCGCTGCAGCTCTCTTCCAACGGAAAGTAGTTTTTAGATGTGGCAGTTGGACTTCGGAACCAACAACAATATATCCTGGCCTACCACAGGGATCACCATTATCTCCGGTACTGTTCAACGCCTACACAGTGAGAATCACCAGTGAGCAGATCACTGGACCTGGCAGGACATTGTCATATGCCGATGATGTTTTAGTGTATCGTCAGGGTAAGGATAGAGAGGAGGTTGCTGTGGAACTACAAACCGAACTCAATCGCATAAGTACTTGGTGTGATGAAGCTGGGGCAATGGTCAACCCAACAAAGGCAACAGTGACTTGGTTCTCGTTGAATAATCATATTGTCAACAATCCAACACCAACTGTAATGCTGTGTTCAGAGACGGTGGAAAGAACGCAGGCAATGAATTACCTGGGGATACGGTTTGATCGAAGCCTTGCTTATAATGTGCACATAGACCAGGTGATAACAAAGGCCAAGCGGGGTTTGGCAGCGATGCGGGTGATGGCGGCAGCAAACTGTGAGCAGCGCCATCTATGTCTTCTGTACGAGGGGCTGGTCATGTCTGTTTTGGAGTATGCAATGGCAATCCTGACTGTCAGCCATAAGCAGATAGAAAGGATGGAAAGGATACAGAATGAAGCTATGCGCATTATTCTTGGATGTACAAGACATACAGCATGCAGGGCGATGCGCTACCTTCTTGATTTTCCAACCATTGAAGAGAGAATGCAAGTTTGCAGGGCACGTGCCTACCTCAGAATTAACGCAAACACACACCATCCACTGCATAGTGAAATTAGGAAGGTGAAGGGCAGCAGGTTAAAAAGAGGACGGTCGTGGATGGGTCAAGCCGAGGACATTCTTCAACAGGTGTGTTCACTTGAGGACTTAGAACCTGGCGAGGAGTGGGTGCAAGTGCCAACAGACTTCTGCACATCCTTTTCAGTTTGCATCCAACTAGATAGAAAATGCAGACAAGAAAATCCGGCTGCTGTTGAGGCTGAAGTACAAGCGTTGATTTTCGAGAATTCGCTAGACAGTGACGCGGTCATCTACACAGATGGGTCGGTCGTCCGACATGTGAGAAGCTCATGGGCCTTTACAGCTCGGGCCGGAGGGAGAATTGTGAAGGAGGACTCTGGTGCTTTCACTGAAACCACAAGTAGCCTGACCATGGAAGTCATGGCGGTAAGTAAAGCAATAACATGGCTCGAGACACAGACATTCACTAGGGCTTGTTTCCTTAGCGACTCAATGAACATGATCAAGAGGATAGAGGAGGGGTCGATCCGAAGAGAATGGTTGCTGCCTCTGAAGCGGTCTCGGCTGGCAAAGATTAGTTTCATCTTCGTGCCAGGGCATGCGGGAGTACAAGGAAATGAGCGGGCTGACAAGCTCGCAGGTGAGGCTACTGTTGAGGGCGGACGCGCCATGGACCAGGCTGACATTCTGAATGCTCTACGAGAAGTGAGACTTTTGCAAGAACCAAGGGATGACTGTGAATCTACAACAATGGCCAGACTGCGAGAGCAGCAAATTAAAAGAGGGGTGGCCAAACAAGAACACTACGCAGGAAGCCAAAGAAGATTGATAAACCAACACAGAACTGGCGTCGTTAGCCGCTACACGCTGCGGGATTTGCTGAGGAGGGGATCCGAGCACTTATGGACTGAATGGTCCGATGTGCAACGAGGATGATCTGTCGACTAACTAACTAACTAACATAGACAGATAAGCCCAGTTAACCGTGAAGTGTCATTACTCACGTGACGAACTATTGAACTAGTAGAGACACATCAACGTATCTAGTAGAAAGCGAGCTAGTCAGGCACACACATATCTTGTTGACATACCTTAGAAGCGCCAAGCCCACTGACAGCAGTGCCGGTATATTGAAGCCCATTCTTTGGATAAGATGACCTGTAACCACATTGAGCCCAGCTGCAACAAACCCACGAAACCCCTCGACTATTGACATGGCCAGTGTCCGAGTCTTATCACGTGACGTGATGTCTGTCGTGTACAGGAAAATGCCCAGAAAAACTCCACAAGTCTGCAGAATAAACAACACAGAAATACATCGTTTCAATGTAAGGATAAGGACTGTGTCTTCAAAAGTATGGAGGTAATTCACATTTTATTATCTCATTTGGTAATATGTACAATAAACAAGAAGCAGTGATAATGATATTAATAATGATACGAATAGTAATAGGGAATAATCGTAGTAATAGCATCGCCAGAGCAATTATAATAATATATGTGGTAGAAAATTAACATTACTGTGCGAATGTGTGTATATTTCAGCTTGAAGGATTTATCTAGTTATTTTACTCTATGTGTGTGACTTCTGCAGTATGTACCTGACTAGATGCAGCAAAATATGCCAGGCAATAAATCGCGCAATCTATTGTTCATGTCTTCATTATTTAAACTAAGCTAACGCCTAAAAGTAAAATACTTACGTCACCCAAAGCTCCCTGAACTGCAAAACCCAGGAAAAGCCAGTTGACATGCAGACGAAAACCAACGACAGCAGCAATGACCACGCATTTAGTCAGGTACCCACACATGGGTATCGCCAGCTGCAATTTCCTGCTGATTCTGTTGGACGCGGCTCCCAGGACCAGACAGGTGAAAATGCCTGGGCAGTAGTTGGTCAGATTCAAGAAAAATAGCATATTTGACGTATTCTCTTGGACTGCTTTGACTTTTTCTTCTTCTTTGGAGGATGCGGAGGACTCGTTGATACATGGATGGCTAGACATGATCAAAATGGGAATCAGTAAAAAACATAAATATTTAATCCCACAGTTAAACAAAGGGGTTGGGGGAATTCATCGTCTAAGCACTCGTGGGACTCGGATTTCCACATCCCCCCCCCCCCCCCCCATCTCTACGACGCCGTTGGATTGCTGTAAGTGCCAGTCAATATTTCCTCTAGCAAAGCTATATAAGAGAGATAGTTACATTTCCTCCAGCAAGGCTATATTAGAGAGATAGTTAAATTCCTTATAGTAAGGCTTTGTTATAGAGGTAGTTACATTCCCTCTAGCAAGGCTATATTAGAGAGATAGTTAAAATTCTTCCGCAAGGCTATATGAGAGAGATAGTTACATTCCTCCTAGAAAGGCTATATTATAGATATAGTTACTTTTCCTCAAGCAATGCTATATAAGAGAGATAGTTACATCTCTTCTAGCCAGGCTATATTAGAGAGATAGTTATATTCCCTCTAGCCAGACTATATTAGAGAGATAGTTACATTCTCTCTAACAAGGCTATATAAGATAGATAGTTACATTCTCTCTAGCCAGGCTATATTAGAGAGATAGTTACATTCCCTCTAGCCAGGCTATATTAGAGAGATAGTTACATTCTCTCTAGCAAGGCTATATTAGAGAGATAGTTACATTCCCTCTAGCAAGGCTATATTAGAGAGAGAGAGTTATATTCCCTCTAGCCAGGCTATATTAGAGGGATAGTTACATTACCTCTAGCAAGGCTATATTAGAGAGATAGTTACATTCCCTCTAGAAAGGCTATATTAGAGAGATAGTTACATTCCCTCTAGCCAGGCTATATTAGAGAGATAGTTATATTCCGTCTAGCAAGGCTATATTAGAGAGATAGTTACATTCTCTCTAGCAAGGCTATATTAGAGAGATAGTTACATTCTCTCTAGCCAGGCTATATTAGAGAGATAGTTACATATCACTGAACCGACACCTCACTCGCTCAGGATCAACACATGTATCGTCTACATGAAATATTAACATTGGTATTCTCCAACACGTCACACTAGACACGGGTAGACAGTACATACGTACCACACAACAGACAACAGGAGGATTCGGAGCTTTCAACTACTGAACAATAACGAAGGATACGATCTATCAATTATCAAGCCAGAGTGTCACCTCATAATACTCAGTTGACATTACACATCTGACGCCAGGACAGTAGGACAAGACACATATTACACACAGCAGGCTGTGGCAACGCAAAGTTCTACATTTATACACCGCAACCGATCTCCAGAAATCGGTCACAGACCACTTGGTCTAGGCTGTTAGTGTAAGTTAATTACACTGTCGTATTAACACAGACAGGAACAACAGCCAATCACTGCGTCACTCGTCACTCGACACTTTACTTCTACACTCATTGTAGTATTGAATAAACGGACACACCACCTATGTAACTACGTTATCCAACGCCTACAACAGTCAATAAGGCCAGTATACTTTTTCCTATTTGTTGATTGTTGTATACATTCTATAAACGAGGTGCAGCTATACCGTTAAATAAGTAACAATGGCTAAGTTAACACAAAAATAAGTGGGTGGTTGGGTGGTGCTCAACTTCGAATTAGTTAATAATATCGTACTAATTTAAAGAAGACGCATATACTTACAAGCAGGTTAAGTTTACAAGATGCGAATGAGGCGATACAAACAATGAACAGGTCTTAGTCTCTCGTCAGCTCAAGAACAAGCAGTACCTTGTGGACCATTGCGGTCTCTAACTAAATAATACTGTTATTCTGGTGCTAAGGCAGAGAATTGCGAATGCGATATGCAATTCCGCATACCGCATTCGAAACACAACCGCCGAAGCTTTGGAAGAAGACCGCATTGTTTGATTTTCATACAAAGGTACGAGCGTCGGTCATTCAAAAAGCAATAGCAAACTACTGAATGTAAGCTTGCCTAGTAATTCACAAACAGCCAAAATGATGGGGTTGAATGCGACATCAATTAAAGGATATGCAGCTAACTTATTCTGTTAACCATAGAAAACCCGACTACAATTTATAGCAATAGAGTTGCAACTATAATGCCTCATTATGTAAGAGATACAATCCTAGCCTCTCGACTGATGCTTTCTCCCAACAATATGTTTAGAAATACGACTACAGTATGGTCACCAGGATCTTCTTAGTAGGCAATTGAATTAAGGCATTGGTTCCTCTCAGATTTTGACCTGTTACCAACGTAAATCTCTGGAATTATTACCTTTACTTAGACATTTTCATTTCTTTCAGGGCTCTGAGTTCTGTAAATGCTAATACTAGGAAGAGCAGAACAACCCGTAGTTTTCATTCGTTATGCATCGTCCACATCTGCGACAGAATTGAATTGAATTGAATTGATCTTTATTTTCAAAGGGTAACAAATTGGGCGCGTAGGCCCGTCTTACATTCGGCCCTTCCAATCACTCATCTTTCGTTCATCAACAGTGCATGATGCATTCACATAGGAAGAAAAAAACATTGTCAAATGAATGTTGTAAGCATAAACAATGCATATTCTCATGTTATGTGACACATCCCCCATCCCACACACAAATCCCGCACCAACCCACAAATACATCCCTCATCTACTCACACATCACCCACCCATACCCACACATCCCCCACCCACCACACATCCACCACTCACCACACATCCCCCACTCATCCCTCCACCCACTCACAGATCCTGCCACCAACCCAGAAATCTCGCACCCACCCACACATACATTACTCATCCACCCACACACATTCTTTCCACCCACTCACACATACCCCAATGCACTCAAGCTCACCCACACATATATGCTCCACCCACCCACACACACTCCGACCACACACACATACCCATACACACGCACATTCCGCACCAATACACACATATGCCTCACCCACTCACACATCAACCACCCATACCCACACATCTTTCCATCCACACACACATTTCCCCGTCCACCCACACATTTCACAACCACCCACACACCCCAAGAACCACACACACATCCCCCACCAACACACACATCTCCCACGCAAACACACATCCCTAACCTACCAACAACCACATATCCCCCACCCACCAACACCCACACATCCCATTACCCACCAACACCCACACAAACACACCAACCCAAACACATATCATCCTCCCACACATCCCTCACCCACCCACACGCCCCATCCATACTCACATCCCTCCACCCACCAACCCACTCATCTCCACACCCACCTACACATCCCCTACAAACCCACACATCCCACACCTCCCCACCCACCCACTCACATCTCCACCCGCACACATATCACCACCCACACACTTCTCCCATACTCCAACACACCTCTCCCACCCACCCACACACCTCCACAATCCACACATACACTCCCTATCTACACATTCCCTCACCCACACACAAACACCCACCTACACACACATCCTCAAACCACACACATCCTCCATCCATATACACACCAGCCACACCCATCCCCCAACCCATACACACATTCAGCACACCCCTACACACATCCCCACACACCAATCCACATACCCCCACCCACAAATCCCCACCCACTCACACATATCCCTCGCCCACACTGACACCCCTACCCACCCACTCACATTTCCACCCAGAGACATCCTTCATCCACACACATATTCCCCCACCCACCAACACATCTCTCCACTCACCCACCCAGCCACATACAATTTCCCCACCCACCCACACACATACCCCCACCCACAAACTAATCCCCCAGCACAAACACAATCCTCACATCTAGACACACACATAATGCCTCAAATAATCACTGAAGCTAATGTGAACAAACTCCCACACCTTACACACACCTACACTGAGCATTCTCACAAAAATGTACAAGATGGAGAGCAAATTATGCAAATACATTGTATAGCGTAAAAAATTGTGATGCGATACAATAAGTTGATTCCTAAAATTGATATAAACATGATGGAATAAGCAGTGCACAAATTTTTGTAAGAATGTGATAGAAAATCAAGTGGCAGTAAAAATGATATGTATGATGAGTATACAGAAAAAATATGGAATAGCACGTCACCTGACATACATGCGCTCAACTCTCTCTATCTCTTTTTTTTTTTTTTTTTTTTTTTTTTGGGGGGGGGGGGTTCTTTCACACACACTAACTCTCTCGTTGTCTCATCCCCCCCACCCACACACCCATCGTCCACCCACCAACACACACCCACTCACATATCCTCCACCACCAACTCACACACCCCAACCACCCAGCCATACACATACCTCCCACCCACACACACCCCACCACTCATACATACCCCCACATACATCACCCCCCCCCCACACACACACACACATCTTCCCACACACACGCATCCCCCACCCATACACTCACCACCCACACAAATTTATCCACTCACGTACTCATCCCACAACCACTAACACCTACACATCCCCCACCCACTCATCAACACATACATCTCCCATCTACCAACCCACACTCACACAGCCACACTACTCAACCAAACACACATTCCCCACCTTCACATACATCCTTTACCCACCTGCACATCCCACCAACCCCATCCACCAACACACCCTCACAAATCTCCCCTCCCACACAACACCCCACCCATATACACATCCCCACCCACACATATTCCCCCACCCACCATCTCCCACCCACGCACACATCCCCCACCTACAAACACGCTCACCACCCACACATACATCCTCCACCCACGCACACACCCCACCCACGCACACATCCCCACATCCATGACACACCCATCCCTCAACCTACACACATCTTCCCACCGCCACACACCCATTCACTCACACACCCCTCACTCACCCATCCACACACCCACATACACATTCCCCAGCAACACAAGCCACCCACCCACCAACACCCACACACTTTCACCCCAATATCCTCTACACACACATCTCTCACCCACCACACATCTCCCACTTACAACCCCTCCACACATATATCCCCCACACACACACTCACACACACACATCATCAGATCTAGACCTTACATGATGCCTCACATAATCATTGAAACTAGTATGAACAAACTCCCACACTTTACACACACACACATACACTGACAATTGTCGTCAGCATTCTCGTAAAAATTGTAAAAAAAATGGATAACAATTGTACATATACATTGCGTAACGTAGAAATTAGTGATGCAATTCAACTCTCACTTCTCTCTCTCTCTCTCTCTCTCTCTCTCTCTCTCTCTCACACACACACACACACACACACACACACACACACACACACACACACACACTATCTCTCTCACACTCACTCACACTAACTCTCTTAATCACTCTACAGTAATGTGCATGTGTTCGTATTATAAATGATTATATCAAGTGGCATACACAATGTTAATATGAGAGAAAAATGATTTGCATATCCTTTACAGGACATCGCTGTCAACATCAGCATCTTTCAGCTGATTGTTGATTTCTTGGCAAGATTACGCTCAGTAGTTTGCCATTGCTTTCTGAGCGACCGGCTCCATACTCTCATAAGTAATTGGCACAACTCGAACCGCTTCCAATTCTCGTTGCGCTCACGTCAACCATGAGATTATTCGGGGTTACGGAGAAAGCTCCTTACGCCTCGACCAGGGAGACCGGCTAATATGAGAGAACAGAGAGAAAATAAGGGCCTTCCTGTCGTGAAAACACTGTAATTTACAATCAGATGATAAAAATACCAAGGACAGTTTGATTCACAACTACAAGTTGTTTACTACGGGGAGTCGGTAAGATCAATCAATACAGTCGTCTTTGAAAGTCCCCACACGACAGAAAATTGTAGGCTTGTTATTGTGACCCGATTGGGAAAATGCAGGAACTCGCTACCTTGTTTTGGATGTTGAAACAAGGGGGACAACTTTTGCATTGATTAAACAAAGGGGAGAGAACTTATTCTGAAATGGATAGTCTGCCCATGGAACATCTGATGTAGTGACTTCAAAGAACTTCACTAGAACACTCCAGGCTCTTTGACAAAAACCTGACTTGTTTACAGTCAGTGTAGACCAGCAAGTTGACTAGAGCTGACGTGTTTCTGTACCGCTGTTAGGAATTCGGAGAGCATCTACTGTGTTAGATTTAATTAACATTAAATAACATATGTCTTTATGGCGAGTTGTAGATGCCATCCAGAAGTGATGCGGTGTTGCATAAGGTATTACAGATAGTGTATTTAGGCCTAATTAATATAGGCAGTAGCCTTGTTAAAACTAGCTAGAGTAGTGAAGTGATGATTAGCTCTGCTAGTTGAGAATAGAGTAGGGAAGTGATGATTAGCTCTGTTAGTTGAGAATAGAGTAGTGAAGTGAGAATTAGCTCTGCTAGTGAGAATAGTGTAGTGGGGTGATATTTGGAGAGATTTAAGAATGGGTTGGGAGATGGGGGAAGTGTCCAATAGTGGGATCTTTCAGTGGGGTTCTTCACTCTGTTTATTGGTCTTTCCTTGTCATAACCTGATTCGGACCTAGGTGATAAGCTCATCTGCTCTATGACAGAGTTTAGTTCACTGATAAATATCTGAGCAAGGCTGTAGGCCTACACTCAGCTGGTAGGATCAGTGACTGGTGCTTTCACCCGGTGCATTATTTCTCTAACAGGTTCCCTGCCAGTTACGAAGAAGCTCTACACGAGTTTTGAAGAAAGTTTACTACGATTGGGAAGAACACCAGTTGAACAGTAAATGTTTTTTCTTACGGAAAATGAATAACGTCAAAGAAGAAAGTTGTTCAATAATGTTTGGGCTGGGCCCATGATCAGGAGGAAACCATTTAACGGTTCCAGTGTGTTAAGGTTCACCTAGGATGGGTGATGTTTGTTGAGACACCACACCTCATACGAACATTAGTAACTACACGAGAACTTTAAATGTAACATTCACATGGTGTGGTAGATTCCAGGGAAATATTACAAGGAACATTGTAATTTAGACACTATAGTCAATAGATAGGATGAAATCTATTTCCAACAACAGTGATACTTATTTTCACAGTACAGAGATTTGTACATTTTAAAAACTATAGGGACTTATAATGTGCAGTGTGCAACCGGTCCATGATCAGTGGTAAATAATAAACTGTAACTATTTCGAAGGATCATGTCGATGGATTACCAGGTAGCTACAGAAGAAAGTCAGTGTCTGGCAGGAGAGATACATCACTCGGTGAGGTGGTTTTGTGCTGACCTAACGTGCTGTGGTGTGTCCTTGCAAGGATGAACTGACTGTGCTATTGATCTGAGGGTCCGATTCTACACACATTATAGAACACGTCACACATTCTTCGCATACGCTTCTCACATACATTACACTTTCCTTTTAATAAATTAATTGTTATTAATTTTTAGAAGCTAGAGTTGTTGAGTATGTTGCGTTGGGGAAGAATGAGAGGGGGCATGATACAGCAGTGATAGAGAGAGAGAGAGAGAGAGAGAGAGAGAGAGAGAGAGAGAGAGAGAGAGAGAGAGAGAGAGAGAGAGAGAGAGAGAGAGAGAGAGAAAAAGAGGTGTCCATAAACTGACGGAGTTTTGTAGACGGATTCTAGGGGTTTCTCCAGGATAATGATAAGCGGTTAAAATATAATGTGGGTGTTGATTCCTCTCACTCCAGGGACAACACTTTAAACGGATACACGACACTTCCTTCGGCTAGATCTGGTTTAGTCTACTCCGTAGAAGGCGCGTCTTAACAAACAAAATGGCGACTTGCCAAGTCCAACAGTTTGCCTGAAATATGCCATCTTGTTGTGCAATATGGCAGCTAGCGTATTGTCCATTTACAACATAACTGAGCCTGGCTAGGGGTATCCAATGTTGTTGTTTTTTGTGCTTGCTCGCTTTGAACTAAAGCGTAGTCCAAACACACTACTTCTAGTAGTGCTGGACTAAATTTTGCGTGTGGATTTATTTGATTGATTGATTTAGGAACCGACATCACAGCATTCGGGGCATTCCTATAAGCGCTCCGTCCCCATCCTCAGCAGCCAGCAGAAGAGTTCCAACACCAATAGTACCAGTTGCAGTCTGATTATATGTACGTCTCGCCTTTCCTCTGAGCGTCGAGCGTATGGACTAGCTTTCCCTATTAAAAGTGTCCCTCGCTATCAGGCGAACCCACTCCAATTTCAGAGGTACTTGTAATTGACGTCCCCAAGTCAAGGACGGTAGGTCAACATTTAAGCCCAATTTTCCGGTTTAGGGGTTGAACCCTTTACCTCTGCATCAGCACACCGGATGTTTAAGAACACACGTTCTTATCCATTCTGTCATGCTGACCTACGGGTATTTAATAAAACATATTCAGTTAGTTTCTAGTTTTGTTCGGTGACAGATTTTCCGACTGGATATGCTGGCTTTTCAGCCTGAAATTTGGGCAAGGGAGCAAGGTTATCACATGGCACATGCGTACAGCAGAGTCATGTGTCTTACCATACTATCTGGGCACTAGTACAGTCCAAAATTACATCAATAATTCCTATATAACGATGTTGGATATCATAAAGGACAACAAGAAAGGCATATTTATCAAAGGATAACTGATTGTAGTAAATTATATAGACCAATCGTACTTCACATGTCTCACCTTGATGTTTTCACACTGACATTGCCCAAAATGTCGTCGGCGTATCTTTGGTAAAGATACTGGACTAATACAGGAGTATGGAAACGACCAGAGGCGCCCAGCAAAACAACAATAAGGTTAATCATGAGAAAGGGGCATTTGTCTTTGATGCTGCAGGCCAGGGAAGACTGGCGTGTCCTGTCGTCGAATTCATTGTTCGGTAACAACCTCGAGGTCGAATCTCTCCTCATGGTATTGCTAAATGATGCCTCAATACCCGAATTACTAGTTAACACGTATATTTTATGACCAGTTGTCTAACTAATTGAATAGTCTTTAACAATAATAAAATATGTTCCGTCCAGACCTAAAAAGAAAATAACCTTCGAATAATGCAAAGTCGAATACCTACTGCTAGTAGACCTGTTAAGTGGAATGCCAAACTGTTGTGATTTTCAAATTAAGCACGCATTTTCTCTATAGGATTTGAACGCACTGGCTTTCTTACTAAATAGTTTACATAAAATATGCGGAACAATCCAAATAACATAAGAAATTCTAAGATTTCTATCCAAACGTTACTAAACATGAGACATAAAAGCTGCCCACAATATTTCCAGAAGTTACTAAACGATGTACTAACACTCTGTCTTCAAAAAGATAACATACATTGTAACGAAGTGCTATCAATCACATAGCAAATCAGCAACCTGCACAGAAGCTACTTAACATTGTTTAGAGAAGCTATTGAACTATGGACCGACACAAGAACTATTTAACATTTTAAAACATAAATTCTATATACATTTGAGAGAATAAATTCTATTTAACATTTGAGAACATAAATTCTATTAACAGTTGAGAACATAAATTCAGTACAGGAAACTGCACAAAACATTCATCACATGCAGAGTACTGGCTTGTTGGTCTAATCATTTTACACAAAATAATTAGATATACCGTATGAAATGTTATTAACGAAGACAAGTCAGAAAATAATACTGCTTGACTAGACACGTGCAAAAAATGCAGATTGGACGTTGTGGTTAGAAAGGATTATTCAGGAAATAAAAAAACAAACGAAAATAAATAGTGACAAACCAATACTAATGTACTTACATAATTATATTGAAATATAACGACTGGTAAAAGTGTTTTTTAGCTAACTGAGTTGAAAGGATAAGAGCGTTCACTCTGAAGCTTCCGGTAGGCTGATGGCGAGGTAGACGGTTCAACCCCTACACCGACATTAATTTTGACGCAAACGTTGACTTATCGTTCAGAAAACATTATCAGATTATTGCACTAAAATTGTTCTAAAGTCAAACTGCGTTTGCTAAGGACATGCAATATTAAAAAAGAAAGTCTATAATGGCTTACAAAAAAACACTACAATATACAACCATAATTAAAATCAACGCATGGAAATAGTAGGTACAAGTAAATGTAGTCCCATAAGACATACTGCCAACTGGACTTTAAGTGCTAGGCCGTTACTTTTGCATGCCACTGTATAATGAGATGAGATGCTGAATTTCATTCCTCGGCTCCTTTCCTTCCCAGAAAATTATAAAACTTATCCGGTACCTATTATATCAGACTGAGCCGACCCCAGAGCTGTAGGAGTTGAAACAATCAATCCTGCCTCTACTGAGGACTAAACCCGAACCATTGTGTTGATATTTAAGCACACTAACCACTATGTTATCGTAGCCACTATTAATGATACTAACAGTTGAACATAGTCTGTTTTCTCTTAACTACATCTGAAAAAAACATGGTAAACTACTGAACATAAATATTGCCTTTTAAATCACGCACTGCCAAAAAAATGCCTAGGGTTGGTTGCGACGTTCTTTACAGGACATGCAACTAATTTGAACATGAAGGAAACCAGCGTCTAAACACTAACATTAACATCAAGGAAGCCAGCGTCTAAACACTGCATTATTTCAGTGCTCAAGAAAACTAAATGAAAACTTCCTGCATCGTATTATGCATTGTCCACTTGAGCACTGAGGTCACACTGTGAAGAAAACATGCAGCAATAGTGTGTTCAGTCTGTGAAACAAGGAACTCAAATGTGTGACTGGAAATCCACAACATGCCCAGAAGATTCCCCGCCTACTGTTTTTGATTAAGAAATGAGTCGCCGATGATGTAATGTTATCATGCCACTGTGTTTTATACATTTCTTTGCTAGAGCAGCCAGCTGTTTCTGAGGACTATCGGGGTTGTCTTTTTATCTCCGAAATCGTTGTGTTCCAGCCAATGGTTATTGTATAATAACATCATTCTATTTCAAATGAAATTGAGATAATAACTGCCCGGGAGTGAAAGAAAATAACAACTGTTTAAGACTGAAAGCGTAAATGTAGGAGTAATGGTTATTTGAGACTAAATGGGTTACAGTAATAACGGTTTGAGATGAAGGAATTAAATTACCAACTATCTGTGACTGAATGTATTAAATTCACACGTCTCAGGCGCTGAAGAAGCTAAAGTAGCAACTGTCTAAGGTTGAAGAAGCTAAAAAGTAGCAACAGTATGGGATTGAAGGAGTTAAAGTAACAACTGTCTGGGAATGAAGGAGTTACAGTTAAAAACTGGGATTGAAGGAGTTAAAGTAAAATCTGTCTTTGAATGAACGGGTTAAAGTAAATACATAGGCAGAACTGAGCGACAGTTACATTGCAGGGTTTCGGAACATATTCCGAATTGGGTGGACAAGATACTACATACAGAAGATGGTAGCCTAGGCAGGCCGACACACCGGAACAGTCCGGCTTCATCGGTCGGGAGACATGTGCTCGAGAGCGGTCACATGGTTGAAAGAGACAGTGCCTTCCGTGTGTTGTTCAACACACAAAGTAGTCGATTGTTAAAGTTTGCTGAAGCTATAATAATCAACCTTCGTAAGCCGTCCTTGTGCAAGCAGAAAGACATGTTAGTCAGTTTAAAATTACCGTGGTAGACAATCGACATTACTGTGCGAACATGTGTATATTTCAGTTTGAAGGATTTATCTAATTAATTCACGTAAGTTGTGTGATTTCTGCAGTATATACCTGACGAGATGCAGCGAAATATGCCAGGCAATAAATCGTGCAATCTATTGTTTGTGTCTTCGTTATTCAAATATACAATGTGGGTCAAACACCATATGTCCAAACGGCCTTAAGGCGTGTTAAGAGGTTCGTTCCTTTCATTCATTCATTCAGTAGCATGTCTCTTGCAGAACCTCGCTCCCATAACAACCTTCCGGAAAACCTCTCGGTCATAAGCAAGATGCCCCGCGTCCGATACACCCAACTGGAGATCATTCGCCGCATCCTGAACCCATCTTCTCTCTGGCCTTCGTCTTCCTCTCTTCCCAGGCATATACCCCTCCATTATTGTTCTCTCCAAATTTTTGTGACTTTTCAAGTCACAAAATTTTCAATTTTCTTTGTTTTATCGTCTTTAATAGCCAACCTTCTTCAATATTCAGCCCTTGAAGTGTTGATGCATTTGTTCTTTTCTTTATCCAAGATATTCTTAGAACTCGTCTATAACATTTATATTCAAAGGTATCTATGCGCTGCTCAGCTTGTTTAGTAAATGTCCAGGTCTCAAAGGTGAGCAAATCTGGAGGGGGGAAACATAAATGAACATGTCTCAACAACAACGACAAAGCACGGGAGGAAGTATAACAGTTGTTCCTTCGGAATCTCCTGGTCCTGCGTGGAGTACGGTGTACAGTCATTTCTTTCATTCGCATTTCCTTCAGTGACACAACGTTTCTATTCTTAACAAATCTGTCCCACCCATGCAATCGGCAACACTACCAGGAAAATTGTCTTTAGAATGTAGCTTACGCATGCACGTGGAATTTTCATCTTTACGGCAACAGCCAGTATTATGTAAACGCTAAAAGTGTATAGGTCATTGTTTAGGGGAATTCTGAGTATATCGTGGGCAGCGAAGTACATAAACGCCAAGGCGTTGGCAGTTGTAAGCGCTCCTAGATCACACTTTAACATCATCATGAAAATGACAAATGACTTTAAAGGGTAATATCAATCAACATTTTGTTGTTCTTAAACCTTGTGCTGTCGAGGTCAAGCATAAATAGCGGGAGAGTGCCCGTGAAAGGGTCCTATCCTCTAACGCCTTCTGTAGGATGTCTGGACTTTGGCTCGTTTCCCCCACGTGAAGATGACTATGGATATAGTCAGCATCATACGAAGATGTATTTACTAAAGGCTCCTTTAAATGGTGTTGAGACCACGAGCTGTTACCACTAGCCTTAATAGGAGATGACCTCCTTTAGGAACAAGCAATGGAACTAGCGTGAAGTTGCCCCCCCCCCCACCCCCACCCCCGCCCTCCTGGGTCTCTACTATTTTATTCTTATGTGTGTTGGATACACTTAAACATATAAATAATGAACTGGACATGCACAAGTAGCACTAGACAGGCACTGTGTGAACAGAACATATTGTGTCATAACAGGACAATCACTATGTGAACA
Organism: Cepaea nemoralis; assembly: GCA_014155875.1. Lineage (NCBI taxonomy): Eukaryota > Metazoa > Mollusca > Gastropoda > Stylommatophora > Helicidae > Cepaea > Cepaea nemoralis. The sequence goes on along the minus strand of JACEFZ010006031.1, from coordinate 301,304 downwards.
TACCATATTGACATTACAGAACAAGTATTGTGTGAACATACCTGTCGGATACGTAGAGATTGATGACTCAACCCCAAGAAAGAAAGGATGAAAAATCATTTTTCCCAATCTGATCCTGCACGTTTAATTAATTTAGTTGTGCTGACTCAATTGTTTGAGACCAGAAATAGAGTTTTAGAGAACCAAGGAATACCTTCAGGAAATAACTTGACAAGTTTTATTAACTTTTACACCCAAAATATCCTTTAAGTGGTTCCTTGCCTCTCCTTTACCAACTAATTAATTCTAAGAGTAGTTTAAATTAAAACCATTTGACTTTGACAAGTAAAAATCACCCATGAGAGAACATAACTTCCTTATTTTTTCATCATTTATTAACTATATTGAGTAATAAACAGAAATGTTTGAAACAATTAATTACATATGCATCTATTACATCCATGAACAATCATAACGTATCTACATCCAAATTGTTGCACATAGTTTCCACAGCTACTCCCCTCCTCACATAACATTGAGAATACAGATAAATTAGTCGTTACTTTTCCTACAGATCTTCTGTGGTAGAAATCTGAAAACGAAATTTTTCCTGCCCCCTTTGTCTTAACTTGTGGGTTGGGGATTCTTGCTTCAAGTTGTCACTGCGTTTTATGTTCCTTTTCAGTGTGTTATTTCTTCCAGGTTTGTAGGATATTCTAAGTGGCTCTAGATTTCCAGGTTTGGCAGGTAAGTCATGTTTAAAGAAATGTTACCTCTCCTAAAACAACTGGAACTCTTCGCAGGTGGATTTGGTTCTGCCCTACTCTCTCACAGAGCAATTAGCAAAGCAGCTGCTATCACCAAAGAGCCACTTGCAGTCAAGCTGTTGCCTTCACCAAGCCCTGCATTCAATATAGTCAGGTCTGTATCTACAGGATTATGACCACTACCTGAAATTCCAGCATTCATATACATCTAATGATATTATCAATATGACATTAGAAATGAAATGTTGAAACAGCCTAAGAACACAAGTGAAATAAATAAAAGGAATTTTGTTCCTAGAGAAAAATAATAGTGGAGAGAACGGAGTCTTGGTGCTCTCTAATAGTTATCGACCTATAATGGTTGTCCTCTATTCAATCTTATATTACATGGTGTTCAAGGTTTAGACTAGCAGAAACGCAGTTTCCTCTTCACCTATGCCTGTCTTCATGGTTTCCAGGTTGAGTAATATTTTGATTGATTTGGGATTTGACAACTATGTTTCCCATCCTCTTCTGTACCTAGTTAATTCTCTACATATTTTTCTATTAAAGAAAAAGGGTCTCATACATTAATGGGTTTTAAATAATTTCCCATTGAAATGAGTAGTTGCTTACAAACAACATAAGTACATCATGGAATCAATTCTTGTATAGCATTCAGATGCATTCTTCTTCATTAAATGCTTCAAGTGAGAAGTTATCTTCCATTCTCATGGATGTAATATTTATTACCATCATCATCAACATCATCATGGTTTCCTTATATCATTGTCATTACAATCATTATCATTATTATTATCATCATCATTATTACATTATTATCATTACATTACAGTCATCATCATCATCACCATTGTAGTACATTATTATAATTACACTAGACCATTTGTGTTAACATGAGTGACATGAACTAAAAAGTGGGATTTTGCTTAAGGTACAAAACCAGATGCTTGTAGTATGCGTAATGTATGATATGGTTTGTGTCGTGCTTGGGCACTAACCGAGATGATTGTACTATAGCGATATTTAATACAATGTGTTGTCATGCGTCGGAGTGTACTAAATTATTATTCAGTTTATGGGTTATGCCGAACAAATTCTCTGATGACAGACATGGCATTACACATCAAAGTTCCCTTCTATCATGAGATTTCACTCAGTCTTCAGACACATTCATATTGCATGCATGATCAATTCTCTCATCTAACATCATTCATACTTGCATGTAAGGTGGGTAATTATAATTATATGATTTCCCAATGATAACTTAAAATGTTTAACATCATTGATATCACAATGAAATCTTTCATTTCACAATCATTCATCAGACACATTATATCTGTAGGAATGACAATTAGTATATGTCTGTGCTTTACACATGATAAATTCACAGATTCAACCACTATTACATTACATTAGAATCTCAATCATGCTCATCTTTCCTCAGAAATTATATTTCCTGGATGATGAATAGTGATACTGATGTGTTGTTAGAAACAATACATGCACATCTATTTACAATAATGACTCACACATGACACAAGCATGCTCTTCAATGACATAGACTTATGTGATCATTAGGCATACTTATGAAATTCACCAAGAATTTAGCAAAATTAAATCCATGAGTCACCACTTGATTTTATCAATTACATGCAATTTATGTGATACACTCATCCGTATTCATTCATTATGACTCATAATCATTCTTGTATGGCGGTTGATTACGCACTATTATGTGGCACAAATATTATTATTCCACATGTTTGACAACCATGAAAATATATTTGCCTTACCACATGTGTGCTTTAACATCACACAAATTATGATACCTATAGAACTCTTTTTGGTTCCCATGTGTTCATGAAATACAAGAAAACTATTTGTTTTTGCATGTGCTCAAATCTACTTGACTATACACATTACAATAATTTCTCTATCAGTGCTGGCACAGGTAAACTAGTTTTAAATCTTACCAGTGTGGTCACATGTACCATATGTCCTTACCACTGCACTAAGCATTCTGAGCTTTCTTAAGTCTTAAGTTAACACTTTAATTCATTGCAGACTGAGTTTCATGCTTAAGAAATAAAAATGTACAACATGTGTCTAATGTTTATGCATTAAATCAGTTGTTTACTTTGGGAGGAAAATAAAACTCACTATGGTTATTCTTAATGTATAGTTTACCCATAGGCTATGAGAACTGAATATGTTATTTAGTTCTTACTAAATTAATTTAAGAACTTACCACATGGTTTTACAATACTGACTTACCACTCTCCTTGTGGGAAAAAGACTCACAGACTAAACTAAAATTTAAAATAAATATTCTATTTACCATCATCCGAACAGGACGGCGTCACAACACATGTCAACAGTTGACAACATCAAGATGACAGGTCCTCATTTGGTTGATTCCAAATACTGGCTGCTGGTTTTCGTCCATCTATTCTCTCTAGACTTTACTTTTCTAACGTGGTCGTCATGAGTTGAGAAGCTACCATTCCGCAGGCACAGCCGGCCTTTCTCTTGGTTTGTGACGAGTTGTGGTTTTAGTTGGTACAATGAGGCAGGAAACCGATTGTAGCTGTTTATATCTAAGCTTTTTCCGTTCCGTGTTTTGGCTTTCCCGTGGACCATGAGTCTGTCCGTGTAAAATATGGGATTGTAGTAATATGAAACAAACTTAGTATTGTTGCGATGAACTCTGATTTTGTCGTCCTGGAAATATTTACCGCGATGCTACGCTTGTGAAAAATTATATTACAATACCATATATTGACAGTACAGTACAAGTACAGGGTGAACAGAACAGTCTCAAGAAATCACTCAAAGATCAGACTCCAAGCGAAAAATGTAATGTAAAATCAAAAGTTGACTCATGGATCAAACTTTATGCTTAACCCTATTTCTCATTCAGATTGACAACATATCCACCACACATTGTTCAGGCAAAATGCAACAATACAGCAATCAGGTATATTAATAAATTCGGTAACTAAATTGAAAGGAAGATCTGACAATCTCCTGGGTCACTGAAACAAAGTATGGGTGTACAGTTTCTGTTGGCTGCTAACAGGGATTAATAAGTGTGTAGCCCCATGGATGATGTTCTCTCCTTAGGGTCAAGTCTTTTAGGGTCTAGAGTTGAGTTAAACATGGTACGGGTTCTACTGGCAGTCCCCAGCCTCGGGTCCTGCTAGTAATCAAGGTAATATTCTTCTGGTCCATCTACTGGAGGAGGGGGATGGTGGTGACAGATTATTGACTATAATCATAATGGGCCTGGTATAAGATTAACATATCACAATACCTCTACCAAGTCAGGCAGCAAATCTTTCTGGTTGGCTAATATGTCCACCGTCCATCTAACAGTAGGAACAAAATCACAAACCATATAAGCATTTGTCAAAACTCATGTCATTATAAAATAAAACATGTGAAGGAAAAATAAAATATGAGGGCGAAAGAGAGTGTGTCCACTCAATGGTGAGATCACTACTCTTTTCTCTCTAGATGACATTCAATCCATCATATGATGTTGTAAGGTCATGATGTGTTCAACTCCTGATGCTTGCTTGTGTTCGCTGGCTGTGAACTTCAGCGTGAAGTCCTGTATGTCGGATGAAGACACCCTGTTGTACAACATCAGTGTGATGTCATACCGGACCTGAGGTTTGCGTGAGTATCCGTTGTCCAATGTCTGGCTTATTGGTGTGCAGACTGGTGGTTCCTCGCTATGCAGGCAGATATTCTCCGGCTTCGGAGGAATCATCGATCCTACTGATGTTGGCCAGGTCCCCGGAGGTACCTGTTGCGTGGACGTGTCAGCAGGTCTTGGCCAGTGTAGATCTCGGGCCCTGGTGCCTTGGAATCCCGTCTCCGTCCCAGTTCAACTCCTGATGAAACCAGTACATTAAAATAAGATAAGGTCATAAAATTGAGACCAAGGTGTCTGGTTGTGACAAGGACATCAGGTTATTATCAAGGTAAGTTGATTCCATGTCATAAATGATGTAACAGACATGTTGAGACGGAGTCATCATGTTGTGACAAACATGTTGGGATGGAAGTAGATGGAAATGAAGGCATGTTGTGACAAAGGTGGGTTGAGACTGATGCAGGTGGTGATAGATGCATGTTAAGGCAGATGCATATATTGGCACCGTCTAGTACTTTAGAGGTATGTAGATACTGATGTTGTCAGTGTCAGGTCTTAGTCAGATATGACTGAGCTACCGTAATAACAGTAGACGGTACTGCTTGCTTTCTGTTAGCGCCGAACGTTGGGTGGCGCTTACCAAACCCGACACCCCACATTGTGCCAACGGCTTCGGGCGGAAGAGCGCAATTGGGAGTGTACACGCTTTATCCTGGTGCGGGAAGTGCAACCTAAAGACAAAATGTCATGGCAGGGCAGACCAGGCTCTAAGCCTTGGTTGGCAGCTGGTCTAGTATCGAAGCTCCGACAGGCGGACAGTTAGAGCATTCCTTTACTGATCCGGCAGCTTCTGTAGCTTGTCTTGTTCCAGATGCATTGGTGTTACCATTCCTCTGGAGTGAACTAGGCAGGCCGAGAGAGGGATCATGCTGCACTGGCAACACATGGTCTCTATATTTTATCCCAGGCTTTGTGCTATGGAGAGGTATAACTCCATCCTTGGTCTTAACCAGTCTCGGAATTAAAGCGGAAGGTAGCATTTACGAGTTATAAGTCCTTGTCAATTAGCATAGATATGGGGCGCCACGGGTTGCCTCTGATGGTGGGAGACACCTAAAGGTGTCACTGACCAGCTACCGCCCGCCTCAAGCTGGACAGCCCCCGGCCAATTGGGTCCTGGTGGCTAGGACAAAATCTGAATCGCAGGCTGTAAAACCAATGCACCATGTATTTCTAAAAAGAAAAATAGTAACCTCATGCTGCGGCTTGCAACCTAGAACATAAGAACCATGTGTCCAGGATTTTCCACTGACTTGACGAATATTGACACAGCCTGCCTACTTCAGTTGGTGCTTCCGGCTAGGACAAAATCTGAATCGCAAGCTGTAAAACCAATGCACCAGGTATTTCTGAAAAAAAAAAATAGAAACCTCAAGCTACGGCTTGCAACCTGGAACATAAGAACCATATGTCCAGGATTTTCCACTGACTTGACGAATATTGACCATGTGAGAAAAACGGCTGTGATTGATGCCGAACTCAATCGTCGTATCATTGATATTGCTGGCCTGCAGAAGACTCGCCTCGCTTATGAAGAGTCACTCAGGGAAAACAATTACACCTTTTTTCGGAAGGGCAGAGAGCAGACAGAAAAAAGGCAACATGGTGTGGGCTTTGCAGTGAAGATTTCGCTTCTGGGAATGATTGAAATTCCAGCTGGAGGTAATGAAAGACTATTATCCTTGCGCTTGGCAACCTCTTTTAGTTTTACCACCATTATCACTTCATATGCACCGACCCTCACCTCTCCTGATGATATCAAGGATTTGTTCTATGAGGAGTAAGACTCTGTGATCAAGGCAGTTCCAAAATCCGACTACATTTATATGCTCGGTGATTTCTATGCTCGTGTGGGCAAGGACTCGAGTTCATGGCCTCACACACCTGGAAAATATAACATCGGTCGCATGAATGAAAATGGGTAAAGGCTACTGGGGCATTGCGCCACAAATGACCTCTGTATTACAAACTCTTTTTTTAAAACAAAACTGCATAAGGTCACATGGAAACATCCAAGATCTGGCCATTGGCATCAGCTGGACTTCATCATCACACAGAGACAACATCTAAACCAAACATCATTAACTCGAAGTTACCACAGTGCTGACTGTGATACGGATCATTCTTTGGTTGTTGCAAGGGTTAGACTGAGACCAAAGAGAATCTACACAGCTAAACATAAATCTAGCCCCAGGATTAATATGATTAATACTACGATCCTGATAAGAGCTTTGAGTTCCAACAACATCTTGAAGACGCTTTCACTGATACATCAGAAAATTGTACAGCAAGTGAAAAGTGGGGTAAACTTAAGGACACTCTTTATAAAAACAGCGGTGGGTGTTTACGGCACTGTGGATCATAAGAGGCAGGACTGGTTTGCGGCAAACAGCAGACACTGCAGCCCTTGATTGATAAAAAGAAGATAACTCTCTTAAGAAGCAAGGAAAGATTGATTGATTGATTGATTGATTGATTGATTTAGGAACCGACATCACAGCATTCAGGGCATTCCCATAAGAGCTCCGTCCCCATCCCCGGAAGCCAGCGAAGAGTTCCAACCCCAATAGAACCAGTAGCAAGGAAAGAACAACGCGTAACACTCTGAGTGAACGAACGAACGAACAAACTTTATTTTAAAAGGGTAACAAATTGGGCACGCAGGCCCGTCTTACATTCGGCCCTTTCGATCACTCATCTTTCATTCAACAAATGTGCATGTTACATTTAAATAGGGAAAAAAACATTGTCAAATGGTGAGATCAACAAGATGTCAAAAGATGAGTGAGCTGAAGCAAGCTAGGAAGGATGTGCAAAAGGCTGCCAGGCAGTGTGCATAGGACTATTGGATCAAGTTATGTGAGTCCGTTCAAAATGCAAGTGATAAGGGAAATATCAAAAGCATATATGAAGGTATAAAGAAAGCCTGTAGTCCAATGATCAAAAGAAGTGCGCCATTGAAAACCTAGACTGGAGAAATCATCACTGATAAGAAACAGCAGATGGATAGATGGGTAGAGGACTATTTAGAGCGTTAGTCAAGTGAGACCAAGCTAGCGTATGATGCCCTCAGCGCCATAGAGGCCCTACCAACTCTTGACCACCTGTACACACTTCCCACCATAAGAGAAGTTAAGTGTGCTATAAAGAACTTGCATCTGGCAAGGCTCCAGGTAAGGATGGGATTCCAATAGAGGTTATCAGGAGTGGGCAAGACAAACTCATTCCACAGATCCAACAGCTAAAAGAGCTATGCGAGACGGACAAGTCCCACAGGATTTCAAAGATTCAAGCATCATAACACTGTACAAGAACAAGGGCGATCGGAGCGACTGCAACAACTATAGGAATACTTCACTTCTGTGTATTGTTGGGAAAGTATTTGCCAGAATTGTTCTGCGCAGACTTCAAGTCCTAGGAGTTCAAGTCTACCCAGAATCACAGTGTGGCTTTCGACAGAACCGGTCTACAATTGATATGATATTCTCATTGCGACAAATGCAAGAAAAATGCCGTGAACAGAATCAACCACTGTTTATTGCCTTCATCGACCTCACAAAGGCATTTGATTTGGTCAGTCGTGAGGGTCTTTTCACGGCACTAAAGAAGATTGGCTGCCCACCAACTCTTCTGTCCATTGTGGAATCGTTCCATAAAGGCATGAAGGGTATAATCAAGTTTGATGGTGCAACTTCAGAAGAGTTTGAAATCAAGAATGGAGTTAAGCAAGGTTGTGTACTCCCACCCCCTTTGGATTATACTTTTCACTTCTATTGAAATATGCCTTTCGTGATCAGGATGGTGGTATATACATTCACTCACGCTCAGATAGCGGCTTCTACAATGCTCAGAGATTGAAGGCCAAGGCCAAAATTAGGAGGGTATTTCTTCTTCTTCTTTCGTTCGCCTGAAATAAGCCTATAACTGCAATGTTGTGAATCCAACAGTCTTTTTTAGTTCATTCAGCGGTCCATAGAGTTTATCTTCCACTGTTGTCTCTCTAGGCCAGAAGGTTCGCCTGGATATGTTGTAGTTTGGGCAATCCTGGAGTATGTGCTCTGCTGTCTGCAACGCCAAACCACATGTGCACATGGCTGAGTCACCAATCTTAAATTTTGTATACATGTGGTTGCGTAATCTATTGTGTCCTGTTCTGAGGCGCAGAAGAATGGCCTGTTCTGGTCTGTCCATAACGTGGTAGTCGTCTTGAGTAAGATTTGGTGGCCTTCTGACTGATTTGATCATTATTTTCTTTTGTTGGTATGTAATAGGCACATCAGGTTGTTCTTCATTTGCTCCTTCCTTAGCCAATTGATCAGCTCTGATCAATTGTACTGATCAGAGAGTTGCTTATTGTAGATGATGCTGCAGTTACGACCCACTCTGAGGAAGAATTGCAACGTCTACTATCTGCATTCTCCAATGCTTGTTCTGAATTTGGTTTAACGATTAGCAAAACGAAGACACAGATTATGTCACAAGGTGCACATGGGGTATCATCAATCTTTATTGACGACGCCGAACTAGAGATAGTAGACCATTTTACATATCTAGGATCAGTGGTAAATAGCAAATTATCCCTAGATCAGGAAATCAACATCCGGATTGGTAAGGCAGCAACAACAATAAGCAGGTTAAGAAAAAGAGTCTGGGAAAACAGGAAGCTTACTGCCAAAACAAAAGTCCTTGTCTATCAAGCCTGTGTTTTTAGTACTCTTCTTTATAGCAATGAAGCTTGGACAACTTACTCACACCAACCAAGAGAAACGTTTGAACAGCTTTCATATGTGGTGTCTGCGAAGAATTCTTGGTATTAAGTGGCAAGACAAAATCACAAATACTGAGGTATTGGAAAGATCCGGTTGTGGACGGTTTATTCCATGCTCAGTCTTCGTAGACTTAGACTGATAGGGCATGTTAGAAGGATGGATGATGGTAGAATACCAACGGACATCTTTTTTGGTGAATTACAGATGGGTAAGAGATCTCAGGGTCGGCCTCTACTACGATACAAAGATGTGTGTAAGCGGGACATGATTGATACAGGCATTGATAATGCACATTGGGAACAAGTCGCCGCTTAACGTGTTGCACGGCGGGCAAATATCAGAAATGGAATAAAGACAAAGGAGAAAATTATTGCAGATAAGTCACACACCGAGTGTGTGAGACGTTAGATGGTGCATGATGGTGGAGATGACCATATGTTCACATGCATCCACTGTGGACGAACATTTACAGCTTGAATAGGCCTTATCAGTCACATTCGCTACCGCCATAGGTAAAAGTTATTATGCCTTTTTGAAGCACAAACTATCGTCTGTCAAGACGGCAAGGTGTCAATGATAGATACTGATGTTTGATCAGACAGGGTTTGCTGAGATGAATGCAGGTTGAGATAAATTCCACATTATACCCTCTCATCATCATTATGTGCCTGTAATGTAAGGTCAACCTTCATTCCTCTGGGTTTTGCTTAGTTCTCAAATGCCTCCCATCACCATCATCATTATTAATTTATTTGCCTTTTTAATTCCGGGGAAAAATCATAACCTTTCCTCCCGCAACAAAAATAATCATTATGAGCCAACATCAACTGTACAACTGAGTAAGGCGTTGGAGGACGACGTTTTCAACCTTCCCACTGTTGCAGTTAATTTCCGTGTACAAAAGTCGGAAAAGGGCTGCTTTATGGTCACTTTTCAGAACGTAATTGGCAGGCCCCTGAACGTAATAATCACCCAGTCATCATCACAATATTTGTGTGAGGCTGGTAGTGTGTGCAACGTCTAGCAAACATTTTGGGTATATGGTGCAACTATTGTTTTTCTTATTAATGAGCATTTATTCTCATGACAAGAACATGACGAATTCACACAGCAAATTCATGAAAAAGGTAAATACGAGAATCACATTATATATATATATATATATATATATATATATATATATATATATATATATATATATATATATATATATATATATATATAACAGAAAGAAGAGAAAGAACCAGACTAGGAAATAGAAGAGGAAAAACAAAGACAGCAACCAAGAATGGACAGTGGCCAGGAGAAGAGATTACTCTCCATCAAGAACAAGCTACCAAGCCGTCCACGACACAAGGTTCCAAAGAAGTCCCAGAAGATACGAAAACAGATCAAGACCAAGATGAGATGTTTGGAGGAAGGATGCCGACTCGTAAAATACCCTGAAGGAAACATCACCATAAGTCGGGGCGGGAACACAATTACGCCAGGCCTTATAAGTGTGCGACTTTGTTCAGACATGCGAAACGACACCAAAAGATGAAATAAGCACAATGACAGCCATTCAGATATTTTCAATCCAACTAGACAGAAAATGCAGACAAGAAAATCCGGCTGCTGTGGAGACGGAAGTATAAGCGTTGATGTTCGAGAATTCGTTAGACGGTGATGCTGTCGTTTACACAGATGGCGTGAGAAGCTCATGGGCCTTTACGACTCAGGCCGGAGGGAGAATTGTCAAGGAGGACTCTGGTGCTTTTGTTGAGACCACAAGTAGCCTGACTATGGAAGTCTTGGCAGTAAGTAAAGCAATAACATGGCTCGAGACACAGACATTCATTAAGGCATATTTCCTTAGCGACTCAATTATCATGCTCAAGAGGATAGAGATGGGGTGGATCCGAAGAGAGTGGTTGCTGTCTCTGGAGTGGTCTCGGCTGGCAAAGATTAGTGTCATCTTCGTGCCAGGTCATGCAGGAGTACAAGGAAATGAGGGGGCAGACAAGCTCGCAGTTAAGGCTATTGTGGAGGGCGTTGCGCCATGGACCAGGCTGACATTCTTAATGCTCTACGAGAAGTAAAACTTTTGCGAAAACCAAGTGATGACTGAGAATCTACAACCATGGTCAGACAGCCTTCTGCCTCGTCTACTGCTAATTATTTCTTATATCGATGTTCTTCCATGCCATGATGCTAGACTGTCTAGCATCCTCTCTCTGTATCTCCCAATGTCTCCCTTTCCTTACAGCTCTCCAGTTGTCATGACGTACTCAGGATTTCCCCTTCTCATGATGTCCTCAAAGAATGTGGACTGTCTCCTTCTGATGCGAATAACCAGCTCTTCCTGTGAATTACTTTCTTTCACAATAGCTTCATTACCGCTTTATATCAGCCACTTGTGTGGTCATCATTCTACTATAAAAACTACACCTCTACAGCTTTCACTAAATTCCGCCCTAGTCTGCTCAATGTCCATGACTGAGTTCCTACACGAGGATTAGCTCTATATAACTCTTCTGACTTGAGAACAATCTATTGAATAGAATATTCTCCATCTTGTGACATTTTGCTTTTGCTTGAGCTTTTATAAATTTAACTTCTTCAATGCATTCTTCGTCTATTGCTCTCAAAGCTCCAAGTACTTAAAGATTTTGGCTTGTTTCGGACTAACTCTATTGACTTTAATGCTGAATTTGGGAGGACATGTATTCGTTGAATTACAAATCATGACCCGAAATTTACTCCTAATATGAATTTGTAAAGAGATTAATTTGAGTTACAATACTAAGAGTTAAACATTATCTTTATTTCCTCTTTTTTGTTTCATTATTACCGTATTCTTGTATTTTGATCTTGAGAATTACCAAAGGTTTAAAATACTTATTTCAGAAAATATTACTTCTGCTGAATCTAACTACGAACGTAAAACATTATCTGTGAGGTAAAATTGTTGAGTGACAAACGTTTTAACTTGTTAAAACCCACGTGGTAAAGTAAGTTTTTAATTTTAGTCAAAGATAAACAAACACACACGTAAAAAAGCAATGTTTTTTTTCTTCAACGTGTGAGTGGGTACAATAAAATGTAACAACATGTTGCACTCCTGACATTATCAGATCACTCGTCATTTCGGGTTAGATTTTGCATTAATAATTTAACAACATTTCATTCATTAATTTTTAAACACTGACATAATGCTTTCTGAATTTATTCAACTTTTCTTCAAATCCCTCATCTATAAATGATGCTATGATCTGATGACCCGATACATTTCTTCTTCTCCTTCTTCGGCGATCAAAGTTTGCTAAGCGTCTATTAGATCACAAAAATGACGGTTCGCTAGACGTCTTCAGCGGCCCGCCAGATCCTGTCTCCAGTTGTCTCTTCTGTGGACCAAATTTCCACTGAACGTAAACTTGCCAAGAGATAACAACAGCAAAATATGTTGTTGTTGACTGCAACGTCCTGTACACGATATGCAACTAAATTTGCGAAGTCAGGCCAGGTTTGTAGGACTTGCTTCTGGGTTTGCTTTGGTCCTCGATATTTGCAAGTGGTAGTCAGTGAGAACCATTCGGTGAGGTGTGCTCTGTACCTACAATCCCCTTTTCTGGGCTTAAAGATTCTGATCTGCGCGTGATTACCAAGTTCATTTAGCGTCTCTCACCATGTCAACTTCTCAGAGATACTGTGACCATATACAACAATGTGGAAAAATCTAGGGCACTCATCAGCCCACTCACAAAGTATGGGTAATTGATGTCCATCGAATGCCTTTCATACTATTGGCGAATCGGTCCAAATGACGGCCGAACGTATCTCCATCTAAGTGACAACCAGTTAAAATGTCTACCAACTATGTGTCCAATACATGTTCGCGTTGGTATCACAAAACTGGAGAAAAGACCAAGATTATCCCAATATTGCTGCATTGAATCCCCTGTCTCGTCGATGCCGTAAAGGAATGTTTCAGCAGTCACCAACTGTGAATGTATATTTGTATTGACCTTAAGACGGTATACTTGGTATATGCTCCAATATATTTGCGTAAAACAGCTAAAGCTCACCAATGTAATCCTTAGCTATCAACATTGTGTTTACTTACATGATGTGTATGTGAGCTCTCATGTGTTTACTTGCATGTTGAGTATGTGAGCTCTCATGTGTTTGTTTGCATATTGTGTATGTGAGCTTTTATGTGTTTACTTGCATGTTGTGTATGTGAGCTCTCGTATGTTTATTTTCATGTTGTGTATGTGAGCTCTCATGTGCTTGCTTGCATGTTGTGTATGTGAGCTCTCATGTATTTGCTTGCATATTGTGTATGCGAGCTCTCATATGTTTGCTTGACTTAGGGCGGTCAAATATTGGGGAACGTGAGGCCTTCTCAAGCAAATCGCTCGGAAAGCATTGTGGTATGATAAAATAGAAATGGGGAGAAAGATCCCCAAATCCCAGTTGCCAACTATTATAGGAAAACCAGAAATTGGCTCGTAAGACTCCCTAGTGTTAAAACAGATATATAATATAAGATTCCACCAGGTATAAGTCATGTTTTCTAATAGAAGGCTAGGATAGCACAGGGAAGCCACTGCTTTTAGATAAAATAAAGCTCAATCTGATTAGATTGGAAGCTAGTATTATCCCTGCAACCTACTCTCTCTGGATTATGTTGTCAAATGAAGAAACACTATCACACTGTAGTTGAACACAGTACATTCACAAGTACTCTGATTAAATTAATAACACTGTCGAATAAGATTTTCATCTTATAATAGGTACATGAGAACAAAGATACGCTCCTTCGGCGTCAAATGTTACATTAAAAAAAATTATACACAAATGACACAATTATTCCTAATTTTCCTTCACATGTCACATGTGAAGGAAAATTAGGAATAATTGTGTCATTTGTGTATAATTTTTTTTAAATGTAACATTTGACGCCAGACAAAGTTCTAGCACAATTAACTAAAGATTATTGTCCGTGTGTCCTTGATTAAATTAAGTACTGTTAACACTTTTTAATTTCCGGTTCTAAACTAGTGTTCATTTTCCTTTGTGGGGGGATAACTGTATGTACTAGTTCATGTTAACTCGATGTTTAACTGTTGGCCGTTGGTCTTAAATGAAGATATATGGGTTTTGCATGACACTTATCTGGCTTCTTGAGTGGCACTGGGCTGTATTGAGCGGCAACTTTCGATGAACGGTTCTCTACTCTTCATGGCAACACCAAGATGAAGAACCATCCTTTTCGGATGAATTCGACACTCAGTATATGGATGTTCCCAGGCCAGGGCATCATATGTACCAACTGACCACCACCCATCGTATGTCAATAACACGAACACAACCAAGTACCCATATTCACAAAATAATTTGGAGAAACGGAAAAAAGGCCGGGACTACTTCACAGGAGTAGGCCATCACATGAGTAAGCCAACCAGACCTTTCTCTGCTATGTGTGGTCCTTTCATTATCTGACGGGACCACTGTCCCACACATATAACCACATGACATATGCATCCATCTATTATGTTTGCAAGACATGTCTCATCCCTTCCGTGCACCGAGCACCATATTCAATAGTACATTCGATTACCCATTGGTCTATTTCCTCTTCATAGTATAGGATAAAAAAATTCATCACATGTTTGTTATTCATAAAAGTATATATAGAACAATCTTATAAAAGCATGCACGTTTTGACACATACAAAAGAGACATTTAGGTAATCGAAAAGAAAGATTATCTTGGTAAATCAAAGCAAACATAAATGAAGACTATAAAAGGACATTTACTGTCTCCGAGTAAATATATCACTGCATCAAATGCCAGTCATAATCAAAGAGAGACAACCTATATCTCTTCAGCTTAGTTATGACTGAGACAAGAGAGTTATTATAATATAAGGAATGATACTACATTTTCTATTTAGAAAGAATTATTAACTGAGAGGTTTCAAATACTTCTTCTGAATATGTCAAATGATATATTTGGATGATTGTAAGCATTCACTCTTAACCGTGTTAATAACCGGCACCCATTAAGTCCAAAATAATTCACCACATCTTTCCTAAATTAAAACTCCGGTCAAGTGCCAAGGGATAGATTCTGTGGTCGCTTACAAGGATATCGGTGATACTCTCTCTCTCTCTCTCTCTCTCTCTCTCTCTCTCTCTCTCTCTCTCTCGCTCTCTCTCTCTCCGTGATATTCTGTTTAGTTTACTGAATATCCTGTTTACCTTAAACTTTCCATAGGTATAATAACACCGTAGGAATGTCCGAACTAATGGATTCCCAGCAAATATCCACGGATGTCTCTCTGTTTAGTTGATTTCCACTATTGTTTAAACTACCAATTAAGGTAATTATTTTATCCTGATGTTTAGGTGCGTCCGCACATTCCGTTCGGGTAATGAAAATATTGCAATTGGCATAGGCTTGTGGGCATTAACTAACTTGTCTGCCCCACACATCCCCAATCTTGCAATTGTTCTGGACTTAGAATAATATTATCTGCCTGGGAAATTGGGTGCTAATCGTTAAGTTTGCAAATTTTGAAAATGCACTTTTGGTGGTGCCAAAATGCAAAATGTCACAATTATGAATTCCCATATTCTCAAAGCTTTCACAATGGCAAAAGTAGTCTTTTGGAAGGTGAAAAACCTCCTGATAAAAAGCTATCAATTGCAGTTTGAAAAAGGATGTTGAAGAGGTATGTAAGCCCTGTACTGTTGTATGCATGTGAAGCATGAATAATAAGCAGACAAGCTGAGAAACATTTAATATCAGTGTAAATGTGGTTGTGAGGAAAATGCCAAAACGATCACGGACGAATAGAAAAACGACTGAGACAGACCTTCAAGAAACAAACGACACCCATAAATTGATTAAATAAATTAGACGCAGACAGTCAAGATTTGTGGATACGTTATGCGACAAAATTAATTTGAAAACTGGCAAAATTATGGGGAAAATACAAGAGGAAGGTAAAGAGATAAATACCTGGATGTCTTCGTCACATGACATAATCGGAACAAAACCAAGGACCCGATCCAAAACCGTATGAGATGGCGAACATAACTGCTCACGCTTATCGACATGGCACATGATGATGACGATGAAATCTTTCAGTTTGTTCTGTTATCTAGCGCATTCTGTTATATCGACTTGCCATCTATCCCAATCATCACCAGTTAATGTATTTCTCGTCTTCTGTGATCTAGAATAGGGATTCTCAAACTGTTTGAGACAGCTAGCCTTGTAAATAATAAAACAATATAAGCTATGCAGATGACACAGTATTGATGGCGGATAAAAAAAAAAGATCTACTACAATTGTTGGACATTGTAATAACAGAGAGTGAAAAAAGGACTCTTCTTTAATATCAAGAAAATTGTAACAATGGTGATATCAAAGAAAAAGGTGCCACCCAAATGTGAAATAGAGATGGAAGGGAAAATTCTTCACCAAGTGAATAGTTTTAAATACCTAGGGGCATTTATAACACAAGATGGAAGATGCATAACAGAGATTAAGAGCAGAAGAGGGCAAGCAAAGGCTGCATTTAAGAAAATGAAGACTACCTTATGCAATAAGTCACTATCATTGAGTGTAAGAAAGAAAGTGCTGAAGTGCTATATAGAACCTGTTTTGCTGTATGACAGTGAATCTTGGAATGTAAATGAACAAATTAGGAAGAGATTGGAAGCAAAAGAAATTTGGTTCCTGAGACGAATGTTGCGAATTCCTTGGACTGCCAGAGTAACTAACGACGACTGCCTGAAACAGGCTAACGAAACTAGAACATTATATACAACAATAAGAAAGAGGCGAACAACTTTCTTTGGTCATGTGATGAGAAGAGATGCATGGAAGACCATCGTGACGACCGGAATGATCGAGGGGAAGAGAGGCAGAGGCAGACCAAGAGAAATTATGGTGGATGGACTGAGACGGTGGCATTGAAGAATATCAACAGCGGAGTTGATCAAGAAAATCAGACCTAGATCTGTGAACGCCTACGACAGCCGGCATGGCACTTGATGATGATGATGATGATGATGATGATGATGATGATGATGATGATGATGATGATGATGATGACAATTGTAAACAGTCCTGATCGCAACATACAGAAATGCAAAATATATAAACCCACTTCTCGGTATTAAGTCTATTGTAAATGCAAAACTTCGCCACCCCCAAACCTACCCTAAATTATGTATCAGCTGGGAAACCCTTTGAGGCCACTGAGACAGCTCATAGACAAATTCAAGGGTATCGCTTGGCACTCACAGAAGTATAAGAAAGAGTCCCCCAGTTTATATTTCTGTGTTCTACGTTTACCACATAGGAACCGACCAATCATGTCTTTTCTTTAAATGTTCGTAAAATGCTGGACGCAGCCAGCATTACGGTCCGATATGTTTCTGTGTTTGTTATTCGACCTATGCTGGGTTAATATACAATTCTATCCGTTATATCTAGACACAGCATAGGGCTGTGTCTAGAGATGCATTGAAGAGATTAGAACAAGAATCGCCATGGTGAAGGCAGCCTTTTGCAAGATGCAAGATGAGAGTTGAGGTGTTACATAGAACCTGTGCTTTTGTATGGATGTGAAGTGTGGACAATGAGTAGACAAGCTCAAAAACATCTGATGGCTGTGGAAATGAGGTGTCTGAGGAAAATGTAAAGAATACCATGGACAGATTGAAAAGCCAATAACCAAGTCCTACAAGAAACAAATGAAATAAATTGATTAGAGAAATTAGGCGTAGACAGTCAAAATGGTTTTGGTTACGTTATGAGAAGAAATATATTCGAGAACTTGGTGACAACTGGCAAGAGCGAGGGGAAGAGAACAATGGGACGGCAGAGAAGTAAATACCTGGATGACTTGGCCACGTTGTATGGTCGAGACTAGAACACTGAGCTGATCCACGACTCTGGTGATCGAGTGAGATGCAAAACATGACCGCCCACGCTTACCGGCATGGTACATGATGATGGTGAGACACAGCATTACGGTCCGATGTGTTAGTGTGTTTATTATCCGACCTATGCTGGATTAATACACAGTTCTATCCGTTATATCTAGACGCAGCATTACGGATCGATGTGTTAATGTGTTATTTGAAATGTGCTAGGTTAATATAAAATTCTGAGACCGATGGTGCTACGATTTATAACTATATTCCATAGTTGTGGGGTCTGGTTGATGATAGACATGGCTTATGAAGACATCTGTGTATGTGTGTCAAGTTATTCATGTGTCGAAGTACACTTGTTCCTGCAGCAAGGCGTTGTCGTAATTTAGAGGGGGCAGATTCGAATCCCTGAATGGTAACTAAGCTTACTAGTTTTTATAATGCTTAGCGTGTCCTCTGATCTCTACATCTGTCTTCTTATTCTTCATTTTGTGAACGCCAAAAAATACTTACGAAGGTTTTTTTTCCTGAGCTCCTCTAAATTAGTTAATCGCCTTAAAAGGGTGCTGTGCCACAAACTGTGAAAACCAGTGCTGTAGTCTACTGTACAATAACTGAAGAGAGGTGTCCCAAAACTTTATGGAAGAAACGTGTCGAATGTTCGCAATTTCGATAAAGGATGAAAACAGACATCCCGCAAAACCCCCACATGATATACTAAGGTATCTTCTCTTAATGTATGGTTTCATTTTCTCAGCTCAGAGGACACAACTCAACGTTTCCGAAAGGTAACGCTGATTCTAACATTTAAGTCCCTTGTTTTCTTGACAGTTTAATCTGCTGACTAGAGTAACATGCGGGCATGTTAGTGATGTTGATGGGAGCTACGCTGACAATGTCGTGAGCGCGGTCACACGAGGGTTCGATGTCTGCGTTCGTTGTTCGCTACAGAAAGGAACAGACTGGCCAGTATCCTGCCACCTACACAGTGTGATAGCTCTGCCATACCACAAACCCATAGCATATTCCTGCATAGGGACATTAACAACAACAACAACAACAACAACAACAACAACAACAACAACAACAACAACAACAACAACAAACAGAATAACACTGCCAGGTAATGCTGGCGTCATTCTATACCTAAGCAACTGGCAAACGCTGAACTGAGTCAAGAATGACATCGCTGACATCGCTCCGTTCTCATATCCAACAACCAGCTAATACTATAGTGCGTTTACTTTTGTCTGCCCCAATATAAAATTCCTTATCTCAGTAACCAACGGAAGGAAAATGATGAGATTTAGCATATAACCTTATCATTATGTCCACCCAATAAAAAAAATAATTTTGTTCTGGAGATTTTACAGCAGATTTCAAAGTTTGTTTATATGCGGTATATAATTTACGGGTCAGAGATGAAGTTCATAATTTTAAATGTATTACAGCGTAGCCAGACAATCAGCGTTCAATGTATTACATGTTGAATATTTTACGTGTTTCACGGGATTGGCCTTATGCCAAGAACCCCGTGTTTTTTAAACTTGGACTGTTCATAGGTGTGTAAATTGGGGGTTATTTTATGAAACCTGATTAAAATGTGTGTGTTTTTTTTTTAAAATCTTACCACTTATCGCTAACATTGAAATGTGTGAATATTTTTCAATGAGATTGAATGCGAAATTATACACTTCAAAGAATCGCTATGAAGTTGTACACATATTTTTGTATAGAAGCTGATCGCAGGAAACTGTTTTATACTATTACAAATTCCGAAAAAAGAACAGTGCATGCATTGGGTTTGAGTAAACGGTCATTTCGTCGATGCGTGCAAGAATCTGGAATTAAACCACCACGCAATAACCAAACGGTAGGTAGAAAGGTTGTTGTAGACAGCTTTGACAAAGATGTCTTAAGGCGAGCTATTATAAAAATGCTTTTAAAAGTCGCTTAAAAGTCGACAGGGTCGACTTCATTGCACCGGGTTCTATTCCATATGGCTCGGCCTCTTTCCGCAGCGCGAAAAGCATCGCACAAAGCACGAACTCCGCAACTCTAGCGAAGACCCACAGGAATCTCCGAAAAATTTAACTCGTGAACCGAAGGATGCGGCTCGGAATCGAACCCACAACCTTTGGAGCCCGAGTCAAAAGGCTTGACCACTTCACCAAGGAGACTCCTAAAATTATAAAAATTTTGGATTTTATATCCAGGATTACTTCACCAAGGAGACTCCTAAAATTATAAAAATTTTGGATTTTATATCCAGGATTATCCAGCATTATAATAATGCTGAATGCCAAAGAAACAGTGACTGTAAGAAAACTTACGGTTTGGTTGAGAAAGAACAATAACATTTGTGGAAAATTATAAGGACATTATCTTCACTTTTAGAAAGTACAAGGGCGGTAGAAATATTCTTTGCGAGCAACCGCATTTAGGTATCAGAGCTTACAGACAATAAGGATTATCATAATAAGATGAATGTAATGTATTTAGAGATTGGCTCGAGAATACTGTGCTTCCATCCCTAGATAGACCGTCGTGTCCAGTTATGGACAATGCATGATATCAATGTTATTGTCCAAGAAGACAAAATACCTACAGCATCGAGCACAAAGGGAGCAATAAAGATATGGCTCCGAATGGAAAACATACCATTTTCAGAAACGTATATCTAGCTAGAATTGTTGTCCCTTGTAAAACAAGCGCCAAAAAGCAAGAAATATCAAATCGACATATTGATAGAAGAGCAAAGTCATGGGTGATTGAGACTTCCGACGTACCATTCTCATTTTAACCCTATAGAACTTGTTTGGGCTAAAATTAAAGGACAGGTGGCAGCTTACAATACTATATTCAAATTGTCTGACGTCAAAATACTAATCAAGTCCGCGCTATTAAATATTGATAAAAGTTACTGGAAAAATGTGAGGACCATGTGTTGAAAGAGGAAGAGGACTATTGGAGAAAGGATGGATTGAATTTTATGCAACCGAGAGCAGTCATCAACCTACTGGAATCGTCCGACACAGATTAAGGTCTGAGCAAATCACAGACCTTAATCCACGTGCACACCACCTGGGATATTTTGCTACAAATATTCAGAAGAATTGCAGGCCCTAACCATTACAGCATCGGCATAAACAATACAACTTGTTAATGGCAACAGATTGTATTCCACAGTGATGAATTTTTAATTCCGTGAGCCCTCAACGATGACAAACAACTGAAATTGAAAAAAAAAAAAAAAAAAAGAAAAAGCTCTAGACGCATTGAATACCAACCGAAGAGTAATATTGCGTGGGAACTGACATACTGTGGCATAACAAGAAACGTGAGAAGAAACACGTTGTCAAATGAGGGGACAACACACGAACATACGAATCATTCTATAAACTTCAATGAAAAGAGGACCAACATCTTGACCGTTAAGAAGGAAGCCCACTACAGAGACATTCACAGCTATATTCGTCTGCAAAACATGTAATCATGTTCGGTCTCAGCAGAGCAGACAATGCACCCACTCCCATACGAATCAGGATACGCCTTGTGTTTGTCATCCGAACTGGCGGGGGAATTGGCATTACTGTAAAACAAGTTTGTTAGCGAGAAATCACTAGTTTTTCATCAAAACATCAAAGAAATGTCGCAGTTTTTCATGATTTAAGTTGCTTTTGGACCTATCAAAGACATATTCCTTGGGTGGGGGTTAATATAAGGCGGCAGGAAAAATTTCATAACGATGCAACAGTTTTCAAAATAATTGATCGTGAATGACGGCATTCATTTCTGGACATACTATAATAGTAACAGCTACATTTCGGTCTGGCCTTTCATCGGAGTACTGATGGTCGGTCAGATCCTGTGGTCACTCCCAGCCGCACCATTCTCTCCAGGTCATGATGATTGATCTGTTCTTCCACACCATGCACATGATCCCACGGGGATTATATTATCTTGCTTAGATATGAAAGCTGGACACTAATCGCAGAATTCCAGGAAAAGATTCTATTTTATGTACTTCAAACCTTACAGAAAATGTCAGCGAGTGACGCATATATAGAGAATGGTTGTTTGATTGGTTGGCTGTTAGTTCTCTAGAACTCTGGAATTTGAACTGTTGCGCCTCATGATGACATGAATTTCCTCATCTTTGCTCTCGGTTACATAAAATTCAATTCATCCTTTCTCCAATAGTCCTCTTCCTCTTTCAACACATGGTCCTCACATTTTTTCCAGTAACTTTTACCAATAGCACGGACTGGGTTAGTATCTTGACGTCAGACAATTTGAATGTAGTATTGTCAACTGCCACCTGTCCTTTAATTTTAGCCCACACAAGTTCTATAGGGTTTAAATGAGTATGGTCCGGTGGAAGTCTCAAGTACCTATGGCCATGCTCTTCTATCAACTTGTCTATTTTATATTTCTGGCTATTTTTGAGCCTGTTTTTGCAAGGGACAACAACTGTAGCTTGAAATATGTTTCTGGAAATGGTATATTGTCCCTTCTGAGCCATATCTTTATTGCTTCCTTTGTGCTCGATGCCGTAGGTATTTTGTCTTCTTGGGCAACAACATTGTGATATGATGCATTGTCTGGGCAGATCGTAGACCTTAATCCACCCGCACACTTACTGGGATATTTTACTCCAACTATTCAGACGAATTGCAGGCTGTAAACATTACAGCATCAGCACAATGTCAATGGCAACAGTTTGTATTCCATAGTGATGAATTTTCAATTCCGCAAGCCCTCAGCTGTGACAAACAACTGGTATAGAAAAAAAACAAACACTAAACGCACTGAATACCAACAGAAGAGTAATATTGCCATGGAAACTGACATATTGTGGCATAACAAGAAACGTGAAAGCTAACACGTTGTCAAATTAGGGGACAACACACGCACATACGAATCAATCTATAAACTTCAATGAAAAGAGGACAAACATCTTGGAAAGCCCACTACAGAGACACTGACAACTATTTTCATAGTGCAAAACAGGTAATCATGTTCCGCCTCTGAACGGTAAACAGCAGAGTAGACAATCTTTCAAGAAGTCTCAAAGCGGGTCTGTCACACATGTGTACGTGTGAACAAACTACACAGACAGCTAAACAGATCCTTAAAAATTGACACCTTATGACTAAATTGCGGTATCATTTCTGGTAACTCCATACGCACATTAGCGCACAGCTATTTGGAAGCTTTCACTAACTCAATATAAAAAGCTAAAGCATCATAGTAACATGACTCCTTGTGTGCACATTATTAACTAGCAGCTGAAGAAACAAGAAGGAAATGAAAAATAAGGTAAGAAATATATTCCTTCTACTTTCCTATCAATTTACACATTTCTTACCCCTTGCCTCTGTAAATTCTCTGTCTTTACTAATATTACACATTACACCCCTCTCGGAAGTCTCCGTGGTTAAGTGGTCAAGCCGTCTTACTCGGGCTCCGAAGGTTGTATGTTCGATTCCGGGCCGCGTCCTTCATTTCACGTGTGCATTTTTTCGGAGACTCTCGAGGGTCGTCGCTGGAGCTACGGAGTTCGTGCTCTGTACGACGCTTTCCGCACTGCGGAAAGAGACTGAGCCATATGGGATAAAATCCCGGTGCAATGCAGCCGACCTTGTCGACTTTTAAGCTACTTCTTTTACTGCACCCACTCCCATACGAATCTGGCCACGTCTTGTACTTTTGTCGTTACCTGAAATGACGTGCTTAACTGTAAGATTAGTTTGTTAGCGTGAATTCACTACATTTTCGCCAAAACATAAAAGAAATGTCGCCGCTTTCGATGATTTAAGTTGCCTTGTGGGGATAAATATTAAACGGCAGGAAAACTTTCATAATGATGCAACAGACAGTTTTCATAAAAAATGATCGTGAACAAAGGCATTCATTTCTGAACAGACTATAGGAGTAAAGTCATATGGTTTTGAGAGCCATGGTGAAGTAGTGGCTAGACGCTCATTGCCGGCCCGCTGATCATGGGTTCAAATCTGCATCGGGACGGATTTAAAAAAAAAATTGACCTGCCCTCACTGGTCGATCTAAAATGGGTACCAAGAGGTGTCTTGGGAGGTAAAGGCGGACGACGTTATACTATCTGTGTAAAGAGAAGTTAAAACAAAAATAAAAAATATGGGGATGACTTGAACATAGCTGCAAGGGGCAACTTGCGATAGAAGGGCTTGGGATCAGTTGGTGGAGGATCTATGCCCCATTGGGGGAATAGAGGGCAACTGAAGAAGAATTAGGGGAGCACGCGTGTACATTACCTCGAGGATGCTCTTATCGTAATATTCCGGAAAGTCCATCACTGAAACATAAAATATCAGACGACATTTACAGGCGTAAAGTTCCAGAACTATTACTCAAAACTCGACTTTTTATTTTAAATATGTTATCTCCGTCAGCCGGGCTCCATGGTCGCGGCGTTAGCAGCTTTCTCCGTAACCCCGAATACTCTCGTGGTTGACGTGAGCGCACGAGAATTGGAAGCGGTTCGAGTCGCGCCAGTGACTTATGAGAGTATGGAGCCGGTCGCCCAGAAAGCAATGGCAAACTACTGAGCGTAATTTTGCCAAGAAATCAGCAACCAGCTGAAAGATGCTGATGTTGACAGCGATGTCCTGTAAAGGTTGTGCAAAACATTTTTATCTCCGTAAACTGGGCCCTTATTTTCAAGCACGTTGTCCCAGCCCTTATCTTGCTTGCTTGCTTGTGTTCGTTGGCTTGAGCTCCAACGCAAAGTCCTGTATGTCGGATGAAGGCATACTGTTGTCCAACATCAGTGTGATGTCATACAGGACCTGAGGTTTGCGTGAGTATCCGTTGTCCCATGTCTGGCTTATTGGTGCGCAGACTGGTGGTTCCTCGCCGTACAGGCAGACACTCTCCGACTTCGGAGGAATCGGCGATCCTATTGACTTCAGCCAGGACCCCGAAGGGACCTGTTGCCCAGGACGCTCGACGAGGACGCGTCAATAGGTCTTGGCCAGTATATAACCCGGCCCTGGTGCCTTGGAAACACCTCTGCGTCCCAGCCCTTATCTTGATATTTGACGTGTTCATTTAAATATCTTCTTGGGTGATTATTTTACAAAGCATTAAATGAAATTAACAGACACGCGCGAGATACGGTAGCGCAGCAGGTAGCACATTTTCTCTCCTGTCCGCTGTTCTTGTGTTCGAATTCTCCTGAAGACTGGGATTTTTTTTAAAATTGAGCTGTGCTACACGTCAACCCAGCTTTAAAATGAGTACCAAGGAAGTAACAGCGGCCGGCTTTACATCGACCACATCACCAATCGAGTGGCAGTTAGTCTATACATATGGGGTTAGCACCATATATGTACTTTTAAAATACTTTTTTCTGTTGTGCATATGCTGGACACTGCTGAAACAAATGTTTAGCGTTTAGCTATAATTTTACAAGTTACACAGTTAAATTCATAATTATCTGCAGGACAATCCTGCAACAAATGTCTGGCTCTCATTTTACCAGTTACATTCATCAACAGCTGCAACACACTCCTGCATCAAATGTTTAGCTCTTATTTTACCAGTTACACAGTTATATTCATCAACATTTACAGGACTCTCCTGCAACAAATGTTTAACTGTAATTTTACCAGTATATAGTTATATTCATCAACATCTGCAGGGCACTCCAGCAACAAATGTATAACTGTCATTTTACCAGTTATACAGTTATATTCACCAACATCTCCTATCTTTAGTTTATTAAACATGTGAAGTCTCAGCTTAGACTGATTCACCATGGGAGCACATATCATTAGTTTTAAATCGACAACTCGTGGGGTACTCAACTATTTACCTCCGGGCCTTCAGGCAAGAGTATCAGGAACTACGTTACAGAGGCTTCGATAAAACAGAATGGAAATGACTCACTATTGTTTAGATGGAATTTACTGGTTGGTAGGTTAATAAATTAATTACCTTATGACTGATTGATTGATTGAATGACAATCTTCATGGCACCGTGAAGTTATCAAATTGCTATCATCCTTCTCTACGAGAATTTCAACTCCGTGATCGAAATCTGTTTGCACGGATGTATGTTTAAATCTGGATTCTTACATGCCATTGATTTATTTTCTGGCTGGGTATTCTCACTTCAGACTTTCACCAGATCAAGTGTCTGTGGCTGAGGGGTAGTGAACGCAATTTCACAATTCTGATATAAGGGTTTTTAAGTAGACCACAGGCGATGTAGGAGCAGATATCTTTGCGTTGATTTTCACAAAAGCATCACGTCGGTCGTTCAAAAAGTCATTGCAAACCATTGAACATTGTCTAGAAAATAACAAACGGCCAAACAATGCTGGAGTTTGACTGCGACGTCCTGTAAAGGTCTTTAACAAAAATACTTCGAACTTGCTCATGGGGTATATTGATACAATGGAAGCAAAGCATCTTAGACGCCTGATTGGCATCAGATTGATCAACGACAGCGCTATCATTTGGTGTCCCAACAGTTAGGTTTCCGAAGTCGAATCAGACTTTTAATATGGTTGTCAGAAAAAAGGAACGGGGAAAAGAAGGGACGTGGCGACTCCCATCGCGTTATAATCTGGCTTTGTATTTATGACTGCTTAACATTTCATGCCTCCACTGACACACACACGTTCACGCTCACGCAAACGCACACACACACACACCCTGTGCTGATTACACTATATTCAACTGTAATTAAGTAACTATGCATATCAGGTGTGTTTTTTGCTACACTGACACGTCATCAAGAAATTTCAAAAAGTGAAGTGACCTAGTTTATGTACGAACTAATTGGTAATGTCTTATAGTGGCTGCACAACAGTTTCTTGAGTTTCTTATCTAATCTATCACCCTTCCCCTACAACTACCATTATTTAACCATTTTGTTTTAAAAGACCGTAGGCTCTGAAGCCAGTGTTTTTATTTTGCTTAGACAGTTCTGTACCAATTGCACAATTCTATCATTGTTCCGTAAAGGTAAGAAATTAGATTTCTTAGTTCAGATTTATTTCTCGGGTGCCTGGTCTGGAGCAGACATCGACCATCATGACTCTCCGATCCTCTCTTGATGAGCATATTCTTTACAGGAAGTCGCAGTCCGCCCCGGTATTTTTTTACTTTGATTTCTTGGCAAATTTAGTAGTTGGTAATTTTGTTTTCTGAACGACCGGCACTCATACCAATGTATGGAAACCAACGCAAGGCTGTCTGCTTCCAAATTACCTGAAGCTGTGTTTCGAACGCGGGATTGCGAATCGCATTCGTAATCCTTCGACACCGCGACGGTAATCCTCTGTATCATTTTATATTTTAGTGAAGGTGATGTTGCTTAAGTATTATTTGTCAGCCAGGCGACTAAGCTTTCCACATCTTTCTTTGTCTATCTCTCTTGTCCAGTATTTTCATCGCACGAGAATAATTGCTCTTCCGAAAAAGGGGGAGGACAGGGAGGTGTCAAGCTGTCTGCATCCAGCTCAAAAGGTCGGGATTCGCTTTCAGACTTCAATTTTCTTTGGAGTCCCTGAGACGTCGTCGCACGGCGTTTGTGCTCTGTTTGAGGCTTTCGGGCAGGAGGCTGACTCGTCTGCAGCGTTGAACACAAGCGTAGTCTATACATGTGTCACTGCCTCTAGTGCACTGGACCCATTTTTTGCGTGAGGATTATCTTTCCCTATTGCCAGTGTCCCTCGTCAACATACGGAGCCACTCCAACTTCTGAGGTACTTGTACGTCCCCAAGACATGTATGAAAAGTCAATATTATAGTCCAATTGACTGGTATAGGGGCATTAGCACACTGTTAGTTTAAAAGAGTGTACTCTTATTCTTTCGGCCATGCTGACCTCCATCATGTGTAATAATGGGTGTATTTTTAATGACTGTGCAGTGTTTGAAAATATTGCCGGTCCAAGTTTTGTATTTACCTATTATGTTGCATGAACTTTACAGAGAGTGAACACAAAACTTGGACCGGCAATAATTTTAAACACTGCACAGTCATTAAAAGGACACCCTATATAATGTAGGTTTCGTGAGTTATCAAGGCACCAGGTAATCATCAACACATATGTTATACATGAAATACTTAGACTGTTTATGTAACATCCTGCTTCTGCGTTTGGATTGCACAAGATATTGATTTTTGTTGCAAAAGCCTTAATATTCTGTGAAACTTCATCTTTGAAAATATAGGCTTCAATTGTATACAGACTAGAGTCTCGCATGACAACAAACAGAACATCATTGTTTATGTTGTTGGATTCTAGAAACTCAAAGAATAATATAGTTACACAGTTAGGGAGCTCAGAATACAGTACATATTTGCTCATCTTCGGATTCTTTTTTTTTTGCGCTCGCTCGCTTTGACCTCAAGCGTAGTCCATACACACTATTTATAGTTGTGATGGACTGAACCTTGCGTGTGAATTAGCTTTCCCTATTAACAGTGTTCATCGCCATCAGGCGAACCCACTCCGACTTCAGAGGTACTTGTAATTTACGTCCCCAAGTCAAGGACGAAAGGTCAACATTTTAGTCCAACTGAGCGGTGTAACCCCTAACCTCGGCATCAGCACACCGGATGTTTAAGAACACGCGTTCTTACCCATTCGGCCATTCTGACCTGTATCTTCGGATTACAGTACTTAGCTGTTTATCTTCAATTTACAGTACTTATGTGTTCATCTTCAAATTGCAGTACTTACGTGTTCATCTTCACATTACAGGTACGTAGTTGTTCAACTTACTTCTTGTATTTGCAGGTAATTCCTCAATATGAAGCTGCATCTGCTGGTCGCTGTCTGTCTGTGTGGCTCACTGGCTCTGGCTAAAACGGTTTCAAATTTCGAGCATTTTGATTGTGCACAAGTCCCAGAAGAGACAACCAGGTGGAAGGCCACCGTTTCCCTCACAAGACCCGTACATCTGATTCAAGTAATTACAATGTTCTTCTTTTGTACTTTATCTCCCAAAGAGCACCGAACCTCAACATACTCACATCAAGTCGTCCTATGTTTTGCTATCTCATACAACTCCCTCATATAACTCAATCTACAACTCTCTCATACAACTCAATCATACAACTCCAACTCCCTCTTACAACTCCCCCATACAACTCCTTCATACAGCTCCCTCATACAACTCCCTCATACAACTCACACAACTCGCTCACACAACTCCCTTATACAAATGCCTTATACAACTCCCTTATACAACTCCCTCATACAACTCCCTCACACAATTCCCTTATACAAATGCCTTATACAACTCCCTTATACAACTCCCTCATACAACTCCCTCACACAACTCCCTCACACAACTCCCTCATACAACTCCCTCATACAACTCAATCATACAACTCCAACTCCCTCTTACAACTCCCCCATACAACTCCCTCATACAACTCACACAACTCCCTCACACAACTCCCTTATACAAATGCCTTATACAACTCCCTTATACAACTCCCTCATACAACTTCCTCACACAACTCCCTCATACAACTAACCCATACACGACTGATCCACGACTCTGGTGATCGAGTGAGATGGCAGAACATGACCGCCCACGCTTACCGGCATGGCACATGATGGATGGATGGATACAACTCCCTCATACAAAATCCCTCCATGTCATCCCTATATTGTGGATCTAACTCTCTAATTCTATTCTTCGTGTGTTTGGGTCTTCCCATATCTCTTTAGCCTTCTACAATTACATTGTTAACATAATTTTTAAATGTTTAACTGTGCCCTCATAAATTGATATCAAGCAATTCAGCACACGTCTCCCTCTGTCTACTTTGAAATAATAGCACTGTGGTTCCAATAAAATAAAATTAATCTGTAACTGTGACTGGAGGTCACAGTTAAAACATTTCGGACCTAGACAATGACTACAACCAAACATTACCACATTTGTTGGGTTCTTGTCTGCACCAAACAGCCGAACTTGTGCTCAAGAAAAGAGATGGCTATACCAAAGACAACGTGAGAAGATTTTAGACAGTCTTGTGTCATGGCACGAAAATGAGTCAACACACGAACTGATCTATGCCGTCGGAGATAGCAATTCGTGGAGAGGTATGATCGCTCACGCCAGCCGACAAGGCACTGGATGATGGTGATGATGATGATACCAAACAGCCGACCATGTGGTTAAGAATATAGATGGCTATCATAAACATCCGACCTTGTGCTCAAGAAAAGAGATGACTAGACCAAACAGTCCACCTTTGTGCTCCGAATAGAGATGATCAAACTCCGTAGATAGACCAAACTCCGTTGCGACGGAGTTACGGACACAATTAGTAATCCCGCATACCGCGTTCAAAACACAGCTGCAGACGATTTGGCATCAGATCGCCTTGCGTTGGTTTTTATGAAAATGGTATGTGTGCCGGTCGTTCAGAAAGCTGTTGCAAACTGTCATTTACTGCCTATAGTACCTTGCAGCTACCGAACGTAAACTTGCCAAGAGATCACAAACAGCCGCGAAAAAATGCTGGAGTTGACTGCTACGTCCTGTAAAGGATACCAAACAACTGACCTGTGCTTAAACATAGAGGTGGCTAGACCAAACAGCCGACCATGTGGCCAACGATAACTATTTCCATAAGTTTTTATTTCGTCCATATTTTATAGCAAGTAACTAGCCATGCGCACACATTCAGGTAGGCTTTATGAATTTACAACATGTGTAAACATCAGACAGATCAATCGTTTTAAGTATCTAGGCCACGCACTGACATCCGACTGAAGATGTCACACAGAGATTTAAAAAAAAAAAAAAAAATCTTCACATTCAAAGATGCCAATGTACCGAGACGCACAGGCGTGAAAGGCAGCGCCTGAGCCGATTTGTTAGCGGACATGGCAGTGATCGAGGAGGGAAGGGTAATGGATGAGCCAGATATCATCAACACCATAAGAGACGTAGGAAAAACATGTGATTTCAAGGATACTCGGAAATCTATCTGCTTCCTTGTCCAAAATTTGGGAGATGGGAACCAAGGTGGGAACAGCCAGACGTGAACGTTTTGTCATGTCAATTGATTAATCAACACAGAATATGCAATCAGTCGATATAA
>JACEFZ010006031.1:70000-265000 GCA_014155875.1 Cepaea nemoralis | reverse complement strand
TAACAGTCGTGAGACAAGTGCATACTCAAAGTGGGTACTGCAAGCCATTTCCTCATACGCCTGCTTATCTTGCCTTCCATGTCGCTCACTGCGTTCACGCCGATATCATATATTAGTTGTGGCCACAGGAGTTATATATTATAGCCAGGAATAATATTTGGAGGTTATAATATAAATAATATACGCTATGCAGATGACACATTATTGAAAGCGGATAATGTAACAGATCTACAACAATTGTTGGACATTGTAGTAACAGAGAGTGCAAAGAAAGGACTCTCCTTGAATATCAAGAAAACAGTAACAATGGTGATATAAAAAAAACAGGTGACACCCAAATGTGAAATAGAGATAGAAGGGAACATTCTTCACCAAGTGGATAGTTTTAAATATCTAGGGACATTTATAACATCAGATGGAAGATGCACAACAGAGATTAAGAGCAGAATAGGGCAAGCAAAGGCTGCATTTCAAAAAATGAAGAATATCTTATGCAATAACTCGCTATAATTGAATGTAAGACGGAGAGTGCTAAAGAGCTATATAGAACCTGTTTTGCTGTATGACTGTGAATCTTGAAATATAAATGAACAAATTAGGAAGAGATTGGAAGCAACAGGGATGTGGTTCCTTAGACGACTGGTGGGAATTCCTTGTACTGCCAAAGTAACTAACGACGAGGCTGCCTTGAAGAGGCTGCCGAAATTAGAACATTATATACAACATTAAGAAAGAGACAAACAGCTTTTTTTTAATCATGAGAAGAGAGCTGCTGGAGAACATCGTGACAACTGGAAAGATCGAGGGGAAGAGAGGCAGAGGCAGACCACGAGAAATGATGCTGGATGGATTGCGACGGTGGCACGGAGGAATATCAACAGCAGAGTTGATCCAGAAAACCAAAGACCGAGATCTGTGGAGAGACATGAACGCCCACGCCAGTCGGCACGGCACTTGATTTATATATATATATATATATATATATATATATATATATATATATAAACTACTGAGCGTAATCTTGCCAAGAAATCAACAGACAGCTGAAAGTTGCTGCTGTTGACAGTATACACACATTCCTTCACACAGTAACTTATACTAATATACACAAACTCCCACACTTTCGGATACATACACTGACAACTGTCATAATACCCACACAAAAATGGCAAAGTATCAGTGAGTATCCTCACTTGCGATTTAGATAGCATCATTAATTTGATGTGGCTCAAACCATACGCCATTTATACCATATATGCGAGATGGCTGACTTCTTATAGTCTATGCTGCGTGGCGTTGGCGATCATGTCTGTCCACAGCCTTCTGGTTCTGGTGCTGCCAGTCATTTCTGATGCCGACGTTTCTCGATGCATGATGTCAAAGTGCCCAGCACCGTCTTTCTTGATCTACCCCTAACTTTCTTTCACTCCAACCATCTCGCTTTGACTGCATATTACATCTTGTCTCTTCATGCCATGCCAAAAGAATGTGGATTTCGTCTTCTGATAACCATTTAGTTTTGTAAGTTAACTTATTTAAATTGATCTGCATTGTTCTTTCTATCTATTCACTGTGTTCTTATCACTTCTCGATAAATCATATCTCCACAGCTTCCACATAATTCCTCACTCGTCTGCTAATTGTCTATAGGTCGCACCCGAACACCAGGATTGGTTCAATATAACTCTTAAAAAACACTTGTCTTTACCTCAATGACAAAGATGCAATGCAGAAAATATCTTCTGTCTTTTAAATTCCCGCCTTTACTTGGGCTATTCTACATTTAACGTCCTTATTACATGTTGCATCTTCTGTTATTAAAGTACACACATATTTAAGTACATTGACTTGTTTCAGGATCGCCAACCTAGGGTTAATGAATTATAATTATCACCACATGTATCCCACATATTTCTAAATACGACTTCGATAACCCTCTAATCCTTGCTGTGTGAAAAGACTCTCTAACTTTTATTTCTGTATCATTTATTCTTTAGTAAACCTCTATGCCTCTCCTTTCTAATTTTCCTGAAAATGTTATGGCACTCATTAAATTATCTTCTGCAAGAGCAGACAGACAGTTCTTGGCGCTTCATTTTAGAAACACGTGAATAAATTTGTGAATAAAGCTGCGCCTAAATAATATTTTTGAAGAAAAAAGAAAAAACCGATTAAGTTGGGAGACCTGCAAATGAGTTCCTGAAAGGCTTCATTGTTAGTAGTCTTGAATCGATTCCAGTGACATGTGCTATGGCGTACAAAGAGTGAGGACAATCACAAATATCCGTTTCTAGTGCTCTTGGCAATTTCATCAGCTGATTGTTTTCAAATCATGTCAGCGGACAAAACTAAATGACAACCACACATCACGCTGAAAAATGAAGAAATTAACAATGTCATGTTTTCAAATCATGCCCGCGGACACAAATACAAGCCAACCAGACATGATACTGAAAAATGAAGACATTAACAATGTCACAAACTATGGTGGGTCCATAAACAACAACGATCGAAAACAATGAAATGAAGAAGTCATAAGAAGACTGGACATAGCAATGCAGAAGTTAAACAATGTTAAGCATGTTTGGCAGAACAACAACGAAAAAATTCATGTAAATTTGTTTAGAACTTGTATCTGTCCGGTGGCAATATATGGTCGTCAATCTTGGACGGTTTTACAATTCAATGAAGAAGAAATCAGAGTTTTTAAAACTTAAAATGCTACACAATAGTTATAGCTCGTCATCTTGCATCTATAGCAGTCATGTTGGACTGGTAGTACATGGTTCCATCGCCCAACTACTAAGTTAAGTGCGTAGGGCAACACTATGAACTATGGATTTCGAGACAAATGCTTTTACATCTGTCCGCGGTTGTTTGTGTTGCGAACTGCATGTTAAAAAAAAAAGTGGACGGCCAGTTGCTGAACTAGATGGTTTGATCTTATGCGGTAATATGTATGCAGTTGCAGATTTTCAAGTGACTGCTGCTTCCATCGATGCTGACCTGTATTTTTAGTGGTGGACTGTTGTGTTGCATGCCTGTGCCTGCTGTTGGTTTGTCGGAATTGTTGTCTTCTCCCCTTTTCACATGGGACATTGTGTAGCATTTTGTGTAATATTCACTGGCACAGGAGCGGAACATTATAGGGTAATCCTTTGCCTTGAAGTGGCAGCCGCGGCTAATGACTAATTAACAGTTATCCATCATATGGTTTGACATCCATTGACAACTAGGAGAGTTGATTTTAACTTTGCTCAGAACCGCGGTGACATAGTGGTCAGTGCACATGCCTGCCAAGACAATGGCCCGAGTTCATCCCACAGCAGCTGCAGGATTATTTGTTCCCAGCAGTACCGCTCTGGAGTCGACGCAACCTCATACAACTGGCACCAGTCTTCTCATGTCGTAACCTAGAATATGTGAAGGCACAACACTTCACACCTCGACGCCAGTTATCCGCTACCTTTTTTTTTTTACCTGCACCCTCGAAGTCACCTCTGGGCAAAATGGTAGAAAATGTAAAACTCACGATTACGCGCAGACACGAGGGACGTGGGATCCTTAACATCTGGACCAATTCATGAGATCGCATTAACTGACAACCGAGACAATATAACCGCTGGTTAAGAAAGATAGGACCGACAGGCATGTAATTATCAGTAATGAACTGGCGAAACTTGGTCCAAATATTTGCCTACAGTTTCAAGGTACTTTTTTGAAAAGAAGTTATTGGATGAACGAAAAAAAAAAAAAAAACTATGACAGGATTAGAAAAACGTACAATGCGGTATTATGAATACTTAGACAAATATGTGAAAAAAGCACAGAATAACGTGACCAGCAGAATATTGTGTTTGTATATCAGAAAAAGGCTTTCGATACAATAGATAGATACAACTTATGGACCATCCTTGAAGACTACGGGATAGGATACAAGGACAATTGTTAGAAAACATCATAGCCATGTACCACTCTAGCCAAAGTGCAATAAGAACACAATAACACATATCGGATATGTTCATAGTGTGTTCTCCACGCGTAATATCTACATAGACAGAATATCCAAAGAAACTAGCCTTGGCAGAACAGTTTCATAAAATTTGGAACTCTTTACTTCAAATGAAACAACACATTCACCCGCAATAAAAATGAACTTTTATTAGCAGACGATCAGTGCCTGTTATATAACAACCATGGCAGACTGCAACGTCATATTAATA
Organism: Cepaea nemoralis; assembly: GCA_014155875.1. Lineage (NCBI taxonomy): Eukaryota > Metazoa > Mollusca > Gastropoda > Stylommatophora > Helicidae > Cepaea > Cepaea nemoralis. The sequence continues at coordinate 260,777 of JACEFZ010006031.1, read as the reverse complement.
AGCTGAGTTCTACCTGCGTCAGATACAATATGAATATAAATATAGCCAAAACTGTAGTAACGCAAGTTAGCAGAACACCTGGTCCACTAAGTATACAGCTAAATTGTATATCTCTTAAACAAGTCAAAGAATTCAAAAATCTTGGAAGCATAATCACAGAAGATGGCATAATAAATAGAGAAATCTAAATCAGATGTTCAAAAGCAAGTGTGCTTATATATCAACAACCACTCAAACTGAAACATCCAAACATACCCATGTTCGCAAAATGACATAATAAATAGCATATTCACACCAACCCTATGCTACCAGTCTCATAACGTGGACATTTTCCAAATCACACTTTCGCAAAATCAACATCTATGAGATGAGATACTTGAGGAGAGCTGCCAATCTAACCATCCGAGACCGAATAAGAAAAAATGTTATCAGACAGACAGTGTGGGATCAACACATAAATTGCCACATAAATATATGCCATCAACATATGGGATCAATACATAAATTGCCACATAAATATGCGCCACATAAATTAAAAGACATAAGTATGAAATGGTTTGGCCATATCGTTAGAATGCAATACCATAACTACCTGGACAGGCCTACATAAATAAAGATCTGCTCCGAGAGCAAGAGAACGCCCGAGAAGAAAATAGATTGACGACATCAAAAACATTGTTACAGTCACACGGAATGACACTATCCATTACCACACATAGGGTGCTGGAGTGTCAATTATCCCTCCCTTCCACGTATGACGGAAAAAGTGGAAGATTATGAAGATAATGACGATGATTGATGATGATGATGATGATGATGATGATGATGATGATGATGATGATGATGATGATGATGATGATAATGATCATGATTATGATCATGATGACGATAACAAAAAGTGACATTAAAAATAAGAAAGAAAAAATACATTACAGAATGAGACCAACATCAGATAGCTATGGCACTTCGACCATTAAACAACAAACATAAACACTTCAACTTATTGTTAAAGGATGTGCTGTAGGGAAAGATCAAGGGGTAGCGTGCATAGGAAGACCACGTAACAAGGAGACGATGGACAACATCCACAGATTTACTGGAAGACGCTTTAATGGATGCACCATGAAGAGATTTTTACAATCTCGTGGTCGAAAGGAAGGTGCAGTATAATGTTGGCAGATACATCAGTGTGCATTATTTGCCTCCCGGAGGGCGGGATGGCGTGTGGGCATGCACGCATATCCATGTTTCTGTGGGATGAGTGCGAAATCCGAAACGTTTCGAAGGTGGATGTGCGGAAATACGACAGGAGAAAAACCCCTGGGAGTCATGACCCGGACGGAACCGCCCCCTGAGAATGTCAAGGAGATAAAGGCTACTACGGTTCCCAATCATACAGCTATCTAACATATGTACAGTTAGTTCCTAACCATACAGCTATCTAACATATATACAGTTATTGCCCAACCATACAGCTATCTAACATATATACAGGTATTCCCCAACCATACAGCTATCTAACATATATACAGGTATTCCCCAACCATACAGCTATCTAACATATATACAGTTATTCCCTAACCATACATCTATCTAACATATATACAGTTATTTCCTAACCATACAGCTATCTAACATATATACAGGTATTCCCCAACCATACAGCTATCTAACATATATACAGTTATTTCCTAACCATGCAGCTATCTAACATATATACAGTTATTCCCCAACCATGCAGCTATCTAACATATATACAGGTATTCCCCAACCATACAGCTCTCTAACATATATACAGTTATTCCCTAATCATACATCTATCTAACATATATACAGGTATTCCCCAACCATACATCTATCTAACATATATACAGTTATTCCCCAACCATACAGCTATCTAACATATATACAGGTATTCCCCAACCATACAGCTATCTAACATATATACAGGTATTCCCCAACCATACAAATATCTAACATATATACAGTTATTTCCCAACCATACAGCTATCTAACATATATACAGTTATTGCCCAACCATACATCTATCTACCATATATACAGTTATTTCCCAACCATACAGCTATCTAACATATATACAGGTATTCCCCAACCATACAGCTATCTAACATATATACAGTTATTTCCCAACCATACATCTATCTAACATATATACAGTTATTTCCTAACCATACAGCTATCTAACATATATACAGGTATTCCCCAACCATACAGCTATCTAACATATATACAGTTATTTCCCTAACCATACAGCTATCTAACATATATACAGTTATTTCCTAACCATGCAGCTATCTAACACACACACACACATATATATATATATATATATATATATATATATATATATATATATATATATATATATATATATATATATATAGTTAGTTCCCAATTAGTTCCCAATCATACAGTTATCTATTATATATACAGAAAGTTAACGACCATACAGCTATTTAACATGTATATAGCTAGTTAGCAACTATACAGTTATCTAGCATATGTACAGTTAGTTATCAACCATATATCTATGTAACATATTGTTGTTGTTGTTTGTCCATCAAGAATGATGATGATCATTCATTTCATCCAGTGGGGTTGAAAGTATGGAGCCGTGAGTTCTAAGATGGCTGATAAGGCATCTAACATATATACAATTAAGTAGCAACCATAAAGCTATCTAACATACATACAGTTATTTCCCAAAGGTTACTGTTTCCCACAGTTAGTTCCCAACCATATAACTAATATACATACAGTTTGTTCCCAACCATTCAGCTATCTAACATATATACAGTTATTTCCCAACCTACGTATTGTTAAAGGATGTGCTGCCATAGCAGCCATACATATATCGAACATATATACAGTTAGTTAGCAAACATATAGTAAGCCAGCAACTATACAATTAGTTACCGAATATACAGTTAGCTAGCGAATAAGAAGTTAGTTAGCAACTATACAGCTATCTAACATATATACAGTTAGTTAGCAATCATACAGCTATCTAGCATATATACAGTTAGTTAGCAACCATATAAAAAGCCTTCAACTATACAGTTAGTTACCGAACATACAGTTAGCTAACAAATTAACAGTTATCTAGCAAATATACAGTTAGCTAGTAACTATACAATTATCTATCAGATATACAGTTAGCAAGTAAATACATATTTAGCTAGAATTGAATCAGTTAGTTAACAAATGTTTCAACTAGCTACGAAAAATACAGTTAACTAACAAATGTATTTTTTTTCTAGCATATCCTTTACAGGACTTAGCTGTCAACACCAGCATCTTTCAGCTGTATGTTGATCTCTTGGCAAAATTACGCTCAGTAGTTTGCCATTGCTTTCTGAGCGGCCGGCTCAGTATCCCGCAAGTCATGAGCGGGGGTCGAACCGCCTCAGCTCTCGCTCCGCTACGAGACTCTGCGTGATAAACAGGATTACAGAGAGAAAGCCAGAGAGACCGGCAACAAATGTATAGTTAGCTATAATCTATACAGTTAACTAGCAAGTATACAATTAGCTAGCAAATACACTGTTACATTTTAACTATACAGCGGCAGCGTTGGTGTAACGGTCGTACGTTAGGCTGATAACGGATGAACTTGGTGAGACAAATATTCTCTGCTAGCTCTCGTTGTTCGCCACGGGAGAGAAAGACCTATTCCTTCGTGCACTCAGACCTACAAAATATGATGGTTCTAACATTCTCAATACCAACAGGTTTCTGCTGCGCAAAGTTCTGTTAATTATTAATTTTTTTTGGCCATATAGTTCGCTTTCACATATACAGTGAGTTAGTAAGTGCAATTAGCTATCAAACGTACAATTAGCTGTCAAACGCACAATTAGCTATCAGACGTACAATTAGTTGTCAAACATACAATTAGTTATCACACGTACAATTAGCTATTAAACGTACAATTAGCTATCAACTATTTGTCTGCGAAATCTTGTCTCTGTCTGCTTTTCTCTTCGCCCTTCTTTAAAATACCGTTCGTTTTCCCCAAGCACCAAGGCGATAATTGTAACAAAAAATCGTATGCATGCAAGAATAAATAATGCAATCACTATTGCAAAGCAAAAACATGCATGAAAGTGAGGAAGCCATGAAGCCACGCTACAGACAACATGAAAATGCGTTGACGTATTGATTGACACTCATATAATGAAAAATTAGACTTGAGAATGAAGCTGCAGCATATCTCTAAAGTTTACAATGGACCCCATTACCGCAGAATTGATGACATATCAATACATGCTTAAATGTTCTCAATTCAGATGCATATCTCCCTTGTAGCAACAATCAAGCAAATTATTCCGTTAACATTAGCACAGAGGAGATGGACATTACAGAATGACTATGCGATTTAAAAGCCTCTAAGAAGAGAGGTAGCAGGCGCTTTGGCTTAACGGTTAGGGGTTACGCTGACAATGGTATAAGAGTGGTCAGAGTACCAAAACCTTCCCGAAATACAAGATAAAGAAACAAGTAAAAGAATATTCTGGAAAACCAACTAACAGAAATTATCTTGCATCTTCCACCTCGAGCCAACTTATGGAATCCGAAGAGAACGCGTTTCGCGTGCTGAACTTCATACACAATCCTGCATCTTCCACCATGAGCCAACTTATGGAATCCTTAGAGAAATGCTGTACTCCATACACAATCCTGCATCTTCCACCTCTAGCTAACTTATGGAATCCTTAGAGAAATGCTGTACTCCATACACAATCCTGCATCTTCCACCTCTAGCTAACTTATGGAATCCTTAGAGAAATGCTGTACTCCATACACAATCCTGCATCTTCCACCTCTAGCTAACTTATGGAATCCTTAGAGAAATGCTGTACTACATACACAATCCCGCATCTTCCACCTCGAGCTAACTTATGGAATTCTTAGAGAAATGCTGTACTACATACACAATCCTGTATCTTCCACCTCGAGCTAACTTATGGAATCCTTAGAGAAATGCTGTACTCCATACACAATCCCGCATCTTCCACCTCGAGCTAACTTATGGAATCCTTAGAGAAATGCTGTACTCCATACACAATCCCGCATCTTCCACCTCGAGCTAACTTATGGAATCCTTAGAGAAATGCTGTACTACATACACAATCCTGCATTTTCCACCTCGAGCTAACTTATGGAATCCTTAGAGAAATGCTGTACTACATACACAATCCTGCATCTTCCACCTCGAGCTAACTTATGGAATCCTTAGAGAAATGCTGTACTCCATACACAGTCGGCGCATGTTGAAATTTGTAGAGGCAGGACAGAGACGTTAAAATTAGCAACTTGGAACGTTAGGACGTTAAACGACGACGAAAAATTAGAGAACATAAAACAAGAAATTGAAAGGGAAAAAATTATTATTTTAGGTATGTGCGAAACGAGATGGACAGGAGCAGGCATCAAGATAGGAGAAGATTTCAAGATTATTTATTCTGGAGGTGAAGATCGTCATAGAGGAGTGGCAATTATTTTGGACCGGAAAATAGCAAAATCTGTTCAAGGATATTGGGCCGTGTCGGACAGAGTTCTACTAGTTAAATTAAGTGACAGACCTTTTAGCATAAATATTATTCAAGTATATGCCCCAACAGGAGAATCCAGTGAAGATAGTGTAGAAGAATTTTATAATGACATAGAGTCTGCCTTAAATAAATGTAAAAATTCAGAAATAAACATCATAATAGGGGACTTCAATGCAAAAGTAGGAAATCAAGGGGATAGATACACAGTAGGAAACTATGGTTTAGGAGAGAGAAATGAAAGAGGATACAGACTCGTAGAGTGGGCAAAAGAACAGGAAATGATTGTAGGAAACACCTGGTTCAAGCAACACCCTAGAAGATTATGGACATGGAGGAGTCCTGATAGCAGGATTAGAAACCAGATTGACTACATTCTCATTAGCAGAAGATTTAGAAACGCGCTAACAGTAGCAAAAACAGTTCCCAGTGCTGATTGTTATAGTGACCACAGATTACTCACAGGAACATTGAGGATAAAGTTGAAGAAAGTCAAGTATATAACAGGAAACACTAAATATGATTTGTGTACATTGAGTAATGACAAGGAAATACAAAACAAATTCAACATAGAAGTACAGAACAGATTTGAAATTTTGTCTGATCTAGAGATCCTATTCCAGGATGTGGATGATCAATGGGAAACGTTGAAGAATTCAATCAATGTGGCTGCAGAAACAACTATTCCAAAATTAAAGAAGGTGGGTCGTAAGAAATGGATGACTGAAGAAATTTTACACCTCATGGAAACAAGAAGACTCAACAAAAATAATTCTGTCAAATATGAAGAAATTCACAGACAAGTCAGAATATTATGTAAGGAGGCAAAAGAAGCATGGCTTGAGGAAAAGTGCTTAGAAATTGAAAACCAACACAACAGTCAAAATACCAAATTAGTGCACAAAAGAATTCAGGAACTTACTAATAAAAGAACAAGTACATCAACAGGGTGTCTAAAAACTGAAGATGGCAAAATCATAATAGAAAAAGACCAGATTCTACATGTATGGACAGATTATGTGAAACACCTTTATGATGATAACAGAGACGAACAGTATGATATTAGATTTAATAATGAAGGACCGCCAATTTTGGAGATGGAGGTTCGAAATGTTCTTAAGCATATGAAAGCTGGCAAGGCCCCCGGTGCAGATAACATCACAACAGAAATGATTAAAGCTTTAGAAGAATTTGGACTAGAGCAAGTCACCAGACTGCTGAACACATTATATGATACTGGAGATATACTTCCTGAATTATGTAACTCTGTATTTATTGCAATCCCAAAGAAATCAGGAACCTTGGAATGTGATCAACATAGAACAATTAGTATAATGAGTCACATCACAAAGATTTTGCTAAGAATTATCATGCAAAGAGTGAGGAAGAAGATACAACCTGAAATAGGGGAAGAACAATGCGGGTTTGTAGAAGGAAAGGGTACAGTAAATGCTGTGCATATGCTGCGAACAGTTATTGAACGTGCTATAGAAGTAAACAAGGATATACATCTTTGCTTTATTGACTATACAAAGGCTTTTGATAGAGTTAGACATGTCAGCATGGTGGATATGCTTGCAGATCTACAAATTGATGGGAAAGACATTAGACTTATAAAAAACATATATTGGAAACAACAAGCTGCAATAAGGATTGATAATGAAGTGGGACAGTATCAGCCAATTAAGAGAGGTGTTAGGCAGGGATGTGTGATGTCTCCAGATCTTTTTTCCCTATACAGTGAAAATATTTTCAGAAATGTAGAGGATATAAATGGAATCAGCATTGGAGGACGAAACATCAATAACATTAGATATGCAGATGATACAGTATTAATTGCAGACAATGCGCAGGACCTGCAACAATTAGTAGATGCGGTTGTTGTACACAGTGAGCAACTGGGGTTAGAATTAAATTGTAAAAAGACTCAGGTTATGGTCGTCACTAGGAAGGAAGAAGTGCCACAATGTAATATACAAGTAAATGGAAATATTCTTCAACAAGTGAATCGGTACAATTATCTTGGAACAGTCATAACATCTGATGGGAGATGCCTTGAAGAGATTAGAACAAGAATCGCCATGGCGAAAGTAGCCTTTAGCAAGATGAAAAACATTCTGACCAATAAAAAGATGTCAATTGAAACGAGAAAAAGAGTGTTGAGGGGATACATAGAGCCTGTTCTTTTGTATGGATGTGAAACTTGGACAATGAGCAGTCAAGCTGAAAAGCATCTGATGGCTGCAGAAATGTGGTTTCTGAGGAAAATGCAAAGAATACCATGGACAGACAGAAAAACCAATGACCAAGTACTACAGGAGACAAATGAACATCGTAAACTGATTAGAGAAATTAGACGTAGACAGTCAAAAATTTGTTGACATGTTATGAGAAGAAATGGATTGGAGAACTTAGTGACAACTGGCAAGATCGAAGGGAACAGACCAAGAGAAAGACCGAGAGGAAAATACCTGGATGGCTTGGCCACATGGCATGGACGAGACAGGAACACTGAGCTGATCCACGACACTGGTGATCGAGTGAAATGGCGAGTCATGACCGCCCACGCTTTCCGGCATGGCACATGATTGATTGAGTCGCGATACAAACGTATAACCCCAAATTCTGGTAACAAAACCACACGATGGTTAATTAAAAACTATCAGTGTAACACATACACTGAAACATAGGACTATGTGTTTTGTATTTCACATATACAGATTTGATGTGTACTTTTTGCCGTGTTGATTTTTGTTTCTGTGTTAGGCGTCTATACCCAACTATTTATGTATGGATGGGGATTATGGGTATTGAGTAGTGGCATTATTGGCAGTTAGTAATGAAATTATTGGCAGTGAGTAATGCAACTATTGTCAGTGAATAATGAAATGGTGAACAAAACGAAGTAAATGGAGATGTAGGTTTTAAAACCAGTTTTCAGAATATCGCGGACAACGGCCAAGAAAAAAAAAAAAAAGAAAAGAAACAAAAGACGAGGTATTGGGGGATGCAAGTGTAACTGAATAACTTCTTAAAACCTTAATTAAAAGCAAAAAGAAATTTATGGAGAACATCAGCACAAGAGCTTTTTAAGCTTTACGTGGGAAAATGCTGGGCACGGGAGGCAGAGTAAGACAAGGAAGAGTGTCGTTAGTGGAGAACGGAGAATTTAAACAACTAATAAACGAATACTTAAACAAATAATATAAACAAAAACAACTTCGTCAGAATACGAGATGGCGGATGAGAAGAGGAGATTGGAGAGTCAGGATCATAGATGCCTTCTTCAGATCAGGAACCGGCAGAAGAAGGAGGACGAAGAAGAGGAGGAGGAGGTGAAGGAGGAGGAGGAGGAGGAGGATGATGATGCTGATGATGATGTTGCTGATGATGATGATGATGATGATGATGATGATGATGATGATGAAGTAGAACGTGCAAAACGGGTCTTCTATTGTTACGATCCATCTCTAAGCCAATATGACCTCCACACTAACATTCCTTTATATTTACTTATCTTAAATCTTACATCTAGGCTGTTGGAGGTGAGGTCACCTACATTCGCGACGATGGCCAGTACCTGGAGATTGTTGGTACAGAGCTAAAACCGGACAACTATGCATGTATCAGAATCGTTGGGAAGTACTCAGGCGAAGCTCCAATTCCAGAAGTCCACGTGAAGCCATTGATAGCCACACACGCCCTCGTGACTAGGGAGATAAGGAGCATCCGAATCCGAAGAGGTAACGTATTTTAGATTAGTTCTTCACGAAAACTCAGCGACGCCTGATAGTTCTTGACCAAAACTCAGTAACGCCTGATAGTTCATGACGAAAGCTCAGTGACGCATGATAGTTCCTGAAGAAAACTCACCGATACCTGATAGTTCTTGAAGAAAACTCACTGATGCTTGACTTACGAGTGCGGAGGACAATACAGGCAAATCTAAGACGATACTGGTCACTACAGGACAGTACTCACTAATATAGGACAGTAGTGACTAATATAGGACAAAACTGGCCAATTTAGGACAATACTGGCAAATATATGACAATACATGCTAATATAGTCACAGCCGATCAAGTAAACTTAGTTCCTGTCCAGGAAATCTATTTTAAGTGTAAGGCACATACAATATACCCACTCACACACACACACACAAAGACACATACTCACACACAGCCACGTGCTCAGACACATACAAGCTGTACATATCTCCCATACTCTGCTGCAACATCTTCACATACACACTATGAAATAGAGCTGGCATAATTGCATGTCACATACAAGATCTTAGGTCACGTCGTGCTGAAGAAGCATTCCTTATGTGTGGAATGGATGGAACAATCCCTACCCACCACCTCCCTAAATAGCCAATACCCGTCCACAGTATCCAACAAACTTGGACAATATCTGAACCTGGCCATGTTTGTGTGTAACATTTGAAAGATGTTATAACTTGAAGTGTGCAGTGCACAGAAAAACACGCATAAAATCCACTGTTTGCACATGAACAGAAAAAAAAACAAACAACACGTACGAACCACAATTTACGTATGTACAGAAAACAAATGCATACAGACTAATATTAACATATGAACAGAAAAGAAACATGCAGATCAATATTCACACATGAACAGAAAATAAACACATACAAATCAACATTCGTATATTAACAGAAAAGAAACAAATACAGATAATATTCACATATGTACAGAAAAGAAACGCATACAGACCAGTATGGACATACATACATAAAAGAAACACAAAGATCAATATACTGTCATTTACTGCCAATATAGTACCTTGCGGTGTATGGCAGAGGGGTCTTTGAGCCTGAGAAATTAAGGCCGCCTGGCTAGTGCAGTCGCCGCGAACTGTGCAGGTTCAATATACATAAACAAAAAAGCCCGCTTACAGTAGTACACACGCAATTAGCCATTTCACACGTCTAGGAGCACACTGCGACATGTGGTGCTACATCCACAATTGTATGGACCAATCGGCACTCGGTAGTTGATGTGGCCAGTATCACATCGGCAACCTTTAGTTAATTAGTTAGTCGCTGTTCCAATTTCACGGCAACGGGTCGTCCCCAAAATGCTCCTCACTGACTTCACAAGTAGAACAGACAGGAATCTTGACAAACCAACAGCCAGCACAGGGATACTATGCATAAGGCTGCTATCAGAATGCCAACACACAAGTCTGTAACGAAAAATATAATTCATCGTCGATGGAAACGGTACTCAATAGAAAACCAGCAGCCACACATTGTTGCATAAGACAAAGCCAGGTATTTCAGTAACCATCCAGCCGGCCGCCATTTTTCTGAACTTGCAGTTCACGATACAAATAACCGCGGACAGATGTAAAAGCACCCCAAACGAAATCTGCAGCTCATAGTGTCGCTCCACGCCCTTAACTCAGTATCTGGGCGACGGAACCATACAGGGTGCCTTTACTTCGCATGACATTTTCACATACCCATGTTATACTGGGCCCATCTGAGAGCGCAGACCAATGTTAACAATTCCCCGATGCGGTTTCGAACCCATGACCATCGGGCTGGCAGGTGAGCGTCTAGCCACTATATAACACGACGAGTAGTTCAATTATTCCAATGAAGGGAGTAAAGTGGCTTAGAGGTATGGCATCCGCTTCTAACTAGAGCAGAACGGATTCGGTTAACTGTATGATTGGCATAGATTTTAACAGAATAAGAAACAGATAATATACTTATATCGGAATCTGGAGTAGTGGATCGGACGTCTAGTCTACACCGATATGAGCGAAAAACTCTATCCGCCTGCTCGTTGCGCACGGTAGAAATCCTTTGGTTTAATTAAATTCGAATTGCGCTGCGGCTTAGGAAATAGGTAGGTGCACAGCTTCACAAATTCCTCGTGTTACCGCGTCGAGGGTTTCGACATCAGTGGCGGAAGATTTAAAAGCATATCTCTTTGTGTTGATTTCGATGTTATCAGGCGTTGGCCATCAGAAAGCAATGACAAACTACTAAAATAACATTGTCTAGTAAATCAAAACAGCCAATAAATGTTGCAGTTGTTTGCAACAGTATGTAAAGGACATACAACTAGCTTGTCATTAAATTCAAGCGATTAATGGCCATGGGGTTACGTATGCGATTTATAATCGCTCATACCACTTTCGTAACACAGCTACGGGCGATTTGGAAGCAGACCGCCTTGCGTTGGTATTTCTGCACAATTGTATGAGTGCCGTGCCTGTCGTTCAGAAAGCAATGGCAAACTAGTGAACGTAAAACTTGACTAGGAATAAAAAACAGCAACAAAAAAAAAATGCTGTGGTTGACTGCTACGTCCTGTAAAGGATATGCAACTGACTTTTAGAGCAAGTGTTATATAGACCCCAATACCTCCAGCAGGATAATTCAAATCATGAGCCGGACACTATATCCTTAAAGTAGCCGAACAGCATATAGAGCAAGTTACATAGTCGAACACTTCATATGCATTTCTTTTTCAAACTGAACACTCTTCCACAAATTTATCTACCTGGTTGTCTGTACAGTTATTCTTTGGAAATTCGGGAAGGGTTAAATTTAAAACTTTAAATGCTTTTTTTTTAAATTTGGTGAATATATTCTGAAAATGTAAAGAACAAATGTATTATTTTATTTTCGATATAGGCATCACTGCGTTCAATGCAAGTACCCCCCCCCCCCCCCCCCCCCCCCCCCCCCAGCGCCAACAAAGTTCTTGGATTCCTATAGAAAAACTATTCTCTTCATTGCGTGTGTAACCATTCATGAACCACTTGATGTATCTCCTTACAGACGTCACGCCGTTTTCAAACTTCCTTCTCCATTCATGCACTTGCTGTATTGACAGGCATGAATAACCATACTGGACCTTCATTCACCAATGAATTTCTATAGGTCTCATTCCTTCACTGATCAAAAAAAAAAAAAAAAAAAAACAGATAACAGAATACTGCTCCTCTTTGGTGCATGTCAAAAATAGGGCGGCCATCTTTAAACTGTCATATGACGTCACCGTGTTCGTCTGCACCGTGATGTCCCGTGCATGACACTCTTGACATCTTTAACGGTATTGGCAAGTTACAAAACAATGGCATGTCTATTGCAATTTCTATTACACTTTCAAGGTTTTCATTTGAATCCTCCTCATAACATATATGTTTACCCCTGCCCACTATATCAACATACGAGATGTATGTCCTAAAATATTATATACTAGGGAGGTTTTAGGATTTTATTAATGCAGCGGGACTTAAGGGAAACGTTGTAAAATGTTAATTTGCCTAAGAATCTCTAACGAAGCCAACTCCACACACAGCCTCTTGTTATTGTTGCTTTTTTTGGGTCTTTATTCACAAGAAAACTGACCACATGTGTCTCTACCTGAGAATCAGATGGGAATATAACTTCCCAGAGCAAATTATTTGTAAATCTTACTAGTATATAATAGTAATTTAATTTCTTATCTTTACATACGATAAATATGACTGCCCGTGTACACATGAAAATTATTATTAAGAATATCAGTTTAGATATCAATAAATCAATCATGTGCCATGCCGGAAAGCGTGGGCGGTCATGATTCGCCATTTCACTCGATCACCAGAGTCGTGGATCAGCTCAGTGTTCCTGTTTAGATATATGAATCACAAATCTATCATATAATCTATTTTAGCCACTGATGTTTGGCATGTGAGCTCTGTGCCCGTTACAACCAATAAAAACACTCTGCTGCAAGGGTTCCAACCCTATCACCATCAGTGGGGAGATGACTCCTTGTCTGGCAGCACAGCACATTCATCATCCGGAGCCCTTGTAGTTCATTATGCCAAGGGAAGTTACTCTCAGATACACAGTGTAAGAGGTAAGAGTTCCCTGTCCTATTGATTTTGTTATCAGGAATTTCGCTAACATAACTCTCATACTACGCTATTGTTATGACTATCATATGTTGCCACCAGAATTTTTACCAGCACATATCTCATACTATTATTATTATGCAATGACTATCAGATTCGGTTTTAATACAGTGCAGTGTCGTTGTTTATGATGATATTTATTGGCATAGCCGGCGCATTAACATAGTTGATAAGAACTGTGCTGACATTATTATGAGAATGACCGGAAGCTTGTTCTGCGCCTGAGCGTGTCGTCTGCGAAAGAGGGAAAGACTGGCCATCTTGTTTCTCCGTGTATTCAGGCCTACAAAATATGGTGGTCCTATCACATTACAGGCCCATAGCAGGAAAATGCTCCGGGAGAATGCAATACTACATTTAATACTATTTAAACCCAAAAGCCGCAAACAATATATTGCACGACTGATTTATTTCCTGGCACAATTAGTATAATGAGTCACATCACAAAGATTTTGCTACGAATTATCGTACAAAGAGTGAGGAAGAAAATTCAACCTGAAATAGGGGAAGAACAATGTGGGTTTGTAGAAGGAAAGGGTACAGTAAATGCTGTGTATATGCTGCGAACAGTAATTGATCTTGCTATAGAAGTAAACAAGGATATACACCTTTCTTTTATTGACTACACAAAGGCTTTTGATAAAGTTAGACATGTCAACATGATAGATATGCTTGCAGATCTACAAATGGATGGGAAAGACATTAGACTTATAAAAACATATATTAAAAACAACAAGCTTCCATAAGGATTGATAATGAAGTGGGACAATATCAACCTATTAAGAGAGGTGTTAGGCAGGGATGTGTGGCAAAAGTAGCCTTTAGCAAGATGAAAAACACTGACCAGTGGAAAGATGTCAATTGAAACGAGAAAAAGAGTGTTGAGGGGGTACATAGAGCCTGTTCTTTTGTATGGATGTGAAACTTGGACAATGTGCAGTCAATCTGAGAGACATCTGATGGCTGCAGAAATGTGGTTTCTGAGGAAAATGCAAAGAATACCATGGACAGACAGAAAAACCAATGACCAAGTACTACAGGAGGCAAATGAAAATCGTAAATTGATTGGAGAGGTTAGACGCAGACAGTCAACATTTTTTGGACTTGTTATGAGAAGAAATGAATTGGAGAACTTAGTGACAACTGGCAAGATCGAAGGGAACAGACCAAGAGGCAGACCGAGAGGAAAATACCTGGATGGCTTGGCCACATGGCATGGACGAGACAGGAACACTGAGCTGATCCACGACGCTGGTGATCGAGTGAAATAGCGAGTCATGACGGCCCACGCTTTCCGGCATGGCACATGATTGATTGATAATTAGCTACATCTCGTTAGGTGTACAGACCTATATATCATCTAAAGTATTTTAAAGCGACTAAAAGAATGTTAAGTTAGTTGCATATCCTTTACAGGACGTCGCAGTCAACCCCAGCATTTTTGTGTGCTAATCGTGATCTCTAGGCAAGTTTACGTTCAGTAGTTTGCCACTGCTTTCTGAACGAGTGGCACTCATACCATTTCGTTACAAAAAAAACCAATGTAAGGTGGTCAGCTGCCAAATCGCCCGCAGTTGTGTTTCTAATGTGGAACATCTATTGTCCCCACGGTAGTCTCACATTTAAATCGAAAAATGCATCCATTACATGTAGTACAACTCATACAAATGCTCTATCTAGACAAACAAGCAGCGGTTAGAATAGATGGCAAGACATCAGATTGGTTTGACATCAAGCAAGGAGTCCGTCAGGGCTGTGTGCTGTCACCCTATTTGTTTAATCTGTACGCCGAAAATATAATGAGAAATGCCAGAGATGATATAACCAGGGAGCAATATGATGCCCTAAATATTGGTGGTCATGAAATACCACAGTATTACATTCCACATCACAGAATGGTATAGAAAATCGTAATAACATCAACCCAAAGAAACAGTGAAAATCACAACTTATATCTTAATATACCAAGAATATAGATAATGCATTCAGATAAAACTAATATGGAGAAAGAAATATATGTTAATATGGAAAGATTGGAGGTGGTGGAGAATTCTGAATATCTTGGGTCATTGATTACCAACAATGGTGACACAATGAAAGAAATTAAACGACGACTAAGAGTTGCTCATCAAAGACTAAATTAACTGAATAATTTATGGAGTGGGACAGGTAGAACTACAAAAATTAGATTTTTAAGAGCATGCATCATTCCTATTGCAACATACGCCTGTGAGACCTGGACACTTACTAAACAAGCTGGGCTGCGCATAAGTGCCTTTGAATATAAATATTATAGATGGGCTCTAAGAATATCTTGAATAAAGAAAAGAGAAAAGGACCATACGCAAGAGCTGAATATTGATGAGCGTTGGCTTATTAAAGACGATAAAACAAAGAAAATTGATATATTTTGGTCACTTGAAATGTCATAAAAGTTTGGAGAGAACAATAATGGAGCGGTATATGTCCTGGAAGAGAGGAAGAGGAAGGCCAAAGAGAAGATGGGTGCAGGATGTGGCGGATGATCTCCATATGGGTGTATCGGACGCGGGACATCTTGCTTGTGATTGAGAAGTTTTCTGGAAGGTTGTTATGGGAGCGAAGTTCTGCAAAGGATATGCTACTGAATGAATGAATGAAAGAATGAATGAATGAATGAATGAATGAATGAATAATGTTTGTTAACGTATTGTCACGCATCAAGAAAATATTATCATGTATCAAAAGTACATTCGTCACGTATTGAGAATACAGACAATGCTCGTTACGTGTTGAGAATACAGACAATGCTCGTTACGTATTAAGACTACAGAGAATGCTCGTCACGTATTAAGAATATAGAGAATGTTCTATTGAAAGCAATATCAGTCACATACAGCAAGGTAAAGCAAAAGGCACCACCAATAAAAGGTGGGTTAAAGGCATAACTGATACGACAAACACTACGGTGGATTGGTTGTACATCCATAGATCGTTCCTAAACTATATTTCATATACTCACGGTTTATGGGAAATGGGAGAATTAAGGAGGAATGGAAGTGGATGTGAAGAAGAAGATGACGAAGCAGGTAGAAAAAGACAGAAAAAAGAAGAAAATCAACAGCTTGTGTTTGCCGGGAGGCTGTGTACTGGTTTTGTTTGTTATACGTTATATTTGCATTGCTAGTGTGAAAGAAAGAAAGAAAGAAAAAAAGAAAGGACGGAAGGACGAAAGAAAGAAAGACAGAACGAAAGACAGAAAGAAAGACAGAAAGAAAGACAGAAAGAAAAAAAAAGTCAAATATTAGAAACATGTGTTGATATGTTAAGTTCTATGACCGTCACATTTTTCTGAGGCCTGAGTGTACGGAAGTACATGTGGCCAGTCTTTCCCTTACTTAGCTAACTGCGAGTGCAGATCATCGCACTCCCGCCCTACCGCGCACATGACATTGTCAGCATAACGTCTTTGCCATTACAGTGTGAGCTGGGCGTTATTCCCCAACATGTGATGAACCCACTTAATTCCCAAGCTGTCGTCACGTCTAAGCGGTCGCCACGTCGTTCCCAAGCGGTCTTCACGTAGTTCCCAAGCGGTAGTCACGTAATTCTCAAGCGGTCTTCACGTAGTTCCCAAGCGGTAGTCACTTAATTCCCAAGCGGTCTTCACGTAGTTCCCACGCGGTAGTCACGTAATTCCCAAGCCGTAGTAACATAATTCCCAAGCGGTAGTCACATAATTCTCAAGCGGTCGTCACGTAGTTCCCAATCGATTGTCATATAATTCCCGAGCGGTCACCACATAGTTCCCAAGAGGTAGTCACATAATTCCCAAGCAGTAGTCACATAATTCCCAAGCAGTAGTCACATAATTCCCAAGAAGTCGTCACGTAGTTCCCAATCGGTCGCATGTAGTTCCCAAGCGGTCACCACATAGTTCCTAGACAGTCGCCATATAGTTCCTAGACAGTCGCCACATAGTTCCTAGACAGTCGCCACATAGTTCCTAGACAGTCGCCACATAATTGCCAGACAGTCGCCACATAGTTCCTAGACAGTCGCCACATAGTTCCTAGTTCCACGTAGTTCCCAGACTAGTCGCCACATAGTTCCTAGACAGTCGCCACATAGTTCCTAGACAGTGCCACATAGTTCCTAGACAGTTGCCACATAGTTCCAGACAGTCGCCACATAGTTCCTAGACAGTCGCCACATAGTTCCTAGACAGTCGCCACATAGTTGCCAGACAGTCGCCACATAGTTCCTAGACAGTCGCCACGTAGTTCCTAGACAGTTGCCACGTAGTTCCCAGACAGTCGCCACATAGTTCCTAGACAGTCGCCACATAGTTCCTAGACAGTCGCCACATAGTTCCCAGACAGTCGCCACATAGTTGCCAGACAGTCGCCACATAGTTGCCAGACAGTCGCCACATAGTTCCCAGACAGTCGCCACATAGTTCCCAGACAGTCGCCACATAGTTCCCAGACAGTCGCCACATAATTCCTAGACAGTCGCCACATAGTTCTTAGACAGTCGCCACATAGTTGCCAGACAGTCGCCACATAGTTCCTGGACAGTCGCCACATAGTTGCCAGACAGTCGCCACATAGTTCCTAGACAGTTGCCACATAGTTGCCAGACAGTCGCCACATAGTTCCTAGACAGTCGCCACATAGTTCCTAGACAGTCGCCACATAGTTCCTAGACAGTCGCCACATAGTTGCCTAGACAGTCGCCACATAGTTCCTAGACAGTCGCCACATAGTTGCTAGACAGTCGCCACATAGTTCCTAGACAGTCGCCACATAGTTCCTAGACAGTCGCCACATAGTTCCTAGACAGTCGCCACATAGTTCCTAGACAGTCGCCACATAGTTCCTAGACAGTCGCCACATAGTTGCCTAGACAGTCGCCACATAGTTCCTAGACAGTTTCCACATAGTTCCTAGATAGTCGCCACATAGTTCCTAGACAGTCGCCACATAGTTCCTAGACAGTCGCCACATAGTTCCTAGACAGTCGCCACATAGTTCCTAGACAGTCGCCACATAGTTCCTAGACAGTGGCCGCGTAGTAAAAGGGTCCTTTACTTTAATTTGTATCCTTGACCTGACCGGGAATTAGAACCAGATTCCCATGGTATGTGAAACCGGTATTCTAACCCCCCAGGACATCCGATTCTGACATCTGTCATCCAACTATAATACCTGAATATTTCAGCACATAACATCCTTCTACAGATGCACAAGTCACACTCACCCTATCAGTCATTGAAGTTTTCATAATTGTTAATAAGCGTCTTTTATATTCTGTACAGTAGAGATTATCATCATTTTTACATACAAGGCTGTTTACATTCAAAAGCGCGACTTATATTTAAGTCTTATCAAGAGCGAAACTTATAAAAGGTTCGCTTTCAAACTTTTACATAGGCCTCTTTTAAACACCAAACTTTTGAAAACACTCCATAAAAGCTTCACACATGATAAAAACATTACATCAAAATGCAAGTTCATAATAGATCCTATTAGCAAGCTAAGCTTATAACGACCCAGATGATTGATGTATCTCTATTTCAAACTATCATTTTAAATAGTACAATGCAATCTGGTTCTTCCTGCTGTTCGGGGATTTGTGTTATTAAGAATGCAATCTAAATTAAATAATGCACATCCGGTTAATGTAAACAATACATACATATATGTTACTTTAATTACCAGCGATTCTGGCGGACAAATAGCACTCAGAGAAAGAACCAGGCGGACACATAATCAGAATGTCATTGTTACCATTTTTTTTTTTAGCATATCCTTTTACAGGACTTAGCTGTCAACACCAGCATCTTTCAGCTGTATGTTGATCTCTTGGCAAGATTACGCTCAGTAGTTTGCCATTGCTTTCTGAGCGGCCGGCTCACATACCCCGTAAGTTACCGATGCGATTCGAACCACTGCTGATTTGAACCGTCATCACGTTACCTGACGAGAGTATACGAGATTACAGAGAAAAGTCATAACCTCTAAGCCACGAAGCCGGCATTGTTACCATTAGTATTTGGAATATTCGCTGGTATTTGAAGGTGGGAACGGAGTGCGTGCAGGACAGTCTCGAGTGCTGAATTGTCGGTTCTTGCGCAACGTTACTTTAGTAAATCTGCAACAAATAAGACTAGAAATATTATACGAGCTAGTTGAATATCTTTTACAGGACATCACAATTAACCCCAGAATTATATGGTTGTTTCGGATGTTCTTTTACATTCAGTTGTTTACCATTGCTTGCCGAACGACCGTTAAGTGTTAAGAAACATCTGTAAAATTTTACACTCTCTTAGGCGAGAGTTCTGTTCACAATGAAATCATATAAAGCTCGTGGATGAAACAATACAAATGTAGGTCTAATCCCAGACAGGCCATAAATACTATGCTGAATCGTGACCTTGTGTCACCCTAATATTATTTTTTTTTTAGTTACATATCCTTTACATGACGTAGCAGTCAACCCCAGCATTTTGTTGACTATTCATGATTCCTGGGCAAGTTTACGTTCAGTAGTTTGCCATTGCTTTCTGAACGACCAGCACTCATACTATTTCGTAAAAAACCAACGTAAGGCGGTCTGCTGCCAAATCTGCCACAACTGTGCTTCGAACGTGGTATGTGGGATTACGCACTGCGTCCGTAACGACTTCGCCACCGGCCACCCTAAGTGACCTCTCCACAGCTGTGAAGTTCCAGCACCGGCCACCCTAAGTGACCTCTCCACAGCTGTGAAGTTCCAGCACCGGCCACCCTAAGTGACCTCTCCACAGCTGTGAAGTTCCAGCACCGGTCACCCTAAGTGACCTCTCCACAGCTGTGAAGTTCCAGCACCGGCCACCCTAAGTGACCTCTCCACAGATGTGAAGTTCCAGCACCGGCCTCGTCCACCACGCACTTCTTTGAGCATGAAGGCGGGCCGTGCAGCACAGCACTATGGAGATGGTAGCTTCTGGCCAGATCGGGGGAAGAGGTCATTACACCTCCCCTGCTCGGACAGACGCAAGCCCCTGTCAGGGATCAAGCGACACGAAAGCTAAGACTTGGGTTTAAAAGCAATCGTCACGTAGTTCCTAAGCAGTGGCCATGCAGTTTCAAAGCAGTCGTCACGTAGTTCTCAAGTAATCGTCACGTAGTTCCTAAGCAGTGGCCATGCAGTTTCAAAGCAGTCGTCACGTAGTTCTCAAGTAATCGTCACGTAGTTCTCTGGCAGTCGTCACGTAGTTCTCAAGCGATCGTCACGTAGTTCCCAAGTAATCGTCACGTAGGTCTCTGGCAGTCGTTACGTAGCTCCCAAGTTGTCGTCACGTTGTTCCTATGCAGTCGTAACGTAGTAGAAGCGTTCTTTACTTCAATTTACTTTAATTTGCATCCTTGACCTTACCGGGACTTAGAACCTGGCTCCCATGGTTTGTGAAACCGGTATTCTAACCCCCAGGACATCCGATTCTGACATCTATCATCCATCTATAATACCTGAACATTTTAGCATATCGCATCCTTTTACAGACGCACAAGCCACTCACCCTGTCTGTCATTGAAGTTTTCATAATTGTTAACTCGCGCTGCCTTACATTCTGTAGCAGTAGAGGTACTTATCCTATTTACATAAAAGGGCATTTGACATTCACAAGCCAGACTTATATGAAAGTCTTATGAAGAGCGAAACTGATTTAAAAGATCGCGTTCACTCTTATATAGGCTTCTTTCAAACGCTTGAAACTTTTAAAAGGAACTCCATACATATACAAGCTCTAAACTTATTAAAGCATTACATTAAAACAAGTTTATAAAAGATGGTATTCACAAGCTAAGCTTATAACGGCCCAAATGTTGGATTTATTCCCTATTTCAAACTGTAATATCATGTTAACCAGTAAAATGTAATCTGGCGCTTGCTGCTGTTTGAGGGTTTGTCTTATTAACTAATTAAGTGCCATGGGATTATTAATCGTCTTAAGCCACTTCCCGTATTTGTCATGAGCTTATATTCAATAGTTTTCCCTAAATTTCCCTAAAATTTTATATATAATACAACATGTATGCTACTATGTTAACAACTTTTAAGCCATAAATGTGACACACCCCCTAACTTCCTATTTTCGCCTTCCATGTTTATTTGATCCAAACCTAGTTTTATTCGGCACTGAATCTGTTCAGAACGCAAAGTCAGTTAAATAATATACATTGGCAGAATGTAAACAGTACATGCATATACATTAATGTAGTCACCGGAAGATCTGACCCACAAATATCTTCTAGTACTCCGAGGAAGGACTAGATGGACATATAATCAGATTGTCACTGGTGACATTAGTGTTTGAACTCTTCGCTGGTTGTTGAAAGGTGGGCACTTAGCGCGTACAGGAATGCCGTAAGTGCTATGATGTCGGTCCTTGACTCAACTAAACTCAGCTCAACGTTACTTTAGTAAACCTGCAACAAATAAGATGTTTTTTTTTTCGAGAAATGTTGTACGAGCTAGTTGCATGTCTACTAAAGGACTTCGCAAACAACCACAGCATTATGTGGCTGTTTCGGATTTTAATTTTTTTTTTTACAATCAACTGTTAACCATTTCTTGTCGAACGATTCGTTAAGAGTTAAGAAGACTTCTGTAAACTTTTACATCTCTCTTGGCATAGGGCCAGAGTTTGTTCACAATGAAATCAACTAACAATCGTGGAGGAAAACATTACAAATCTAGACCTTCAGGCCATAAATACTGGGCTGAATAATGACCTAGTGTCATCCTAATATACCTCTTCGTAGATGTGAAGTCCCAGCACATGTCTCGCCCATCCCGCTCGTTTCTGAGCTTGAAGAGGGGAAGCCCTGCAGTACAGGAATGTGGAGATGGTACTTTTCTTGCCAGCTCCCGGGAAGAGGTCATTGCACCTACCCAACTTTGACAAATGTAAGCTCCTTTCAGGGATCAAGCGACACGAAATCTAGTAGTACATAGGGTTTACAAGATGAAACTCAAAAACTTCCATACGATTCACAGCTACACAACCAACTAACCACGCAACCAACCAACCTACCAAATGTTTACACATAAATATCAGTTGGGGAACCCTTTGAGGCCACTAAGACAATTCATATATAAACACAGAAGAATTGTTTGGCTCTCACAGAAATAGAAGAAGGAAGTAGAGTCTAGATGACGCACCTGACAACATAAAAATAGAATGCTATAGTTACCGACAGGGATTTATAACCTGTCACATTCAAATGACGACGGCACATCGCTGCAGGAACAAGTGTGCCTCGACACATATCCAACTTGACACCTCTTCGACCCATGACCAGTGCCATACTGCTGCTGACAGGGTTGTTCCATAATTATGAACTGCTAAATTCCAACAAAAGTATTCTCGGCTCGCTCCAATAAATTCAAACAGCAATATGAACAAAATTGACGAGATAGGATTCTTTGACGTTAGTCGAACAACAACTGCAGTTTAATAATTAATAATATTGCTACAGTATACAAGGCTTCCTGTGTCCAATAATTACTATCTAGCACTTACTGGGCCTGTTACACCAGGTCCGCAGCAAGTCTTATTTCTAGCTTATAATAATTAGAAAAGATCACAAACCTTTGTTCTTACAACTGTTTACATAATTGGCTACACTATGCGTCCTCTAATATCCTTCTCTCTCTCCATCTATTACGTCTCTTGCCGCTCTGGAGAATACAGCTATTTCTTCTCGCTGTTGGTTCATTTATTCGTGGCGATCTTCTGCATCATGTTGCTAACCCTTTTCCTTGTCAAGTAGTAATATCCCGCCACTGGTTTAATGCCAAGTAACCATCAGTCCAGTTCGATTTGGTGACATCCAAAATTGCACTGCCTTCTTGTTTCCATCTCCCCATAAGTCTCCCGTTGTTGGGCTAATCGCTCTGTGACGTTTCTCGTGTTTCTAACGCGTCTCTTATTTTTTTTATCGTATTTGGCGTCGAGGATTTCTCTCTAACTCATATGACGTCAGTCTTGTTTGCACTCACTATATGGCAACCAGCAAGTGTGTCCCGGAGTTTACTATAGCTTTCAATGTTTATGTTATCTGGTGCGTCCTCTAGTCTCTACTTCGTTCTTCTACTTCTATGAGCAGCAAACAATACTTGTATGTTTATTTATGAACTATCACACTTTTACACGTTAGCTAAATCTGACTTTGTATGTTGTCATAACACAGCAAGAGAAACAATGATTATCTTCCTCAGGTGTCGGCTGGTTCACGACTCCCAACGGGTTGTCATCTAGTGCTGATGACCTGGTTTTGAACTACGATATCTACTTTGAGAACTTTGGATTTGGCAAAATGGGTAAGCTGCCCGGACTCTATGGCGGTGTCGAAGGAGAAGGAGCATACCAGTGTTCTGGCGGAAACAACCCATCCTCGTGCTTCTCGTTGCGGTATGTATAATATAAGTTAGTTGCACATCATTTACAGGACGTCGGATTCAACTCCAGCATTTTTGGTTTGTAATATCTTAACAGCAGGTCTCCCTGGCCTAGGCGTTAAAGACTTTCTCCGTAATCCCATATATTCACGTGGGTAACGCAGCTGCGCGAGATTCGATAGCCGATCGCGTCGCGTTTGTTACTTACGGGCGTACGTGAGTCGGTCGCTCAGAAAGAAATGGCAAACTACTGAGCGTAATCTACCCAAGACATCAACAGCAGCTGAAAGATGCTTGTATCTTCTTCTTCTTCTTCTTCTTCTTCTTCTTCTTCTTCTTCTTCTTCTTCTTCTTCTTCTTCTTCTTCTTCTTCTTCTTCTTCTTCTTCTTCTTCTTCTTCTTCTTCTTCTTCGTTCACCCGGAATGTTTTTCAGACGTAATTGTGATGTGTCTGGTTAGGCACCGTGGGCCGAAACCCTTAGGTCAACACATCCGACTTTAGCGTGCATTTTTTTAAAACTAGGTTAGCATTCCTGGGGGACTCTCACTGTTGTGGCGCCGTCTACATCCTAGCTGGTCAAGTAAGAACGGTGGAAGACTTCACGGTCAGCCCTCAAGGGATTGCAGGGGCAGTCCATGGGTATTTTCCGCCATCCAAGGAGGCTTCGATAATTGCAAAGCCGATACATAGTGCTCGGGTGCTGGGCTCACCCAAGGAATCGCCACGTCCTGCACATGGCTGCTTTGATTCCTCACTTCCGTGTATTGGGCATTTCGTTGCCACAGGCCGCTCCCCGCACAAACCAGGGACAATGAGCTTTCGGTTCGGACGTGTACGTACATTGTGCCCGAAAGACTAGATTGTCAGAGCTGTTCCAGCCGGAAAACAAGATAGTTAGAGCTGTTCCGGCCGGAAATTAAACTAGTCAGACACGAGGGACATTTTACTCGGACGTTTTTGCGTTGTGCTTGATTTATTTGCGCCCTTAGGCCAGCACATCCGACTTCAGCAGGCGTTTGGTAAACTGGTTTGCCTTCCGTGGCTTCGAGGGACATACGACTCTTACTGCTATGGTGTCGTCCACATCTCTGCTGATCAAGTTAGAACGGCCAAATACTTTACGGTCAGCCCTCAAGGGAAGGCAGGGACAGTCCATGGGCATTTTCCACCATTCAGGGAGGCTTCCATAATTACAGAGCTTGCACATAGCGCTCTGAGACTGGGCTCACTCAAGGAATAGCCACGTCCTGCTCATGGCTGCTTTAATTCAGCACCGCCATATATTGGACATTTCGTTCGTCCCTGGCCGCTCAGCGCACAGACCAGGAACGGTCAGTCTGCAGACGACATCCACTCAGCAAGCTTTCGCTTCGGACTTCTACGTAATGGATTCGCTAGTCCAAGCGTTCCATTTCGTGTAAATGAGACGTTTTTCTACCTTAGTCTGTAGATGGCATCCACTCTGCAGCTTTTCACTTAGGATTTCCACGTAATGGATTCGCTAACCAAGCGTTCCATTTCGTGTTAATGAGACATTTTTCCACCTTTAGTTAGTCGAGGTTCCAACTTCACGGCAACGGGTCGTCCCCATTATGCTCCATTCCTGTGCCAGTGAATATCACACAAAATGCACCCCACTGTCCAATGTGAAAAGTGAAATAGACAGGAGTCTTGGCAAGCCAACAGCCCACACAGGTACACTGTGCATAATGCCGCCACCAGAATGCCAACACAAAAGTCATCCACGAAAACCACAGTTCATCGTCGATGGACTCGGCAGTCACCAGAAAGACCTCATTGACCCAGGGTTTTCTCACATGGCTCGGTCTTTTACCGCAAAAAACTTGACACCTTTGACTGCGCTGGACTCAGTGAGCTCGGACTACAGACTTGCATCGCAACCACTGCGTGCGATTGGGACGCTTTTCCACCTTTAGTAACGCTCACGAGGTAGGCTACATGTGCTGCCGGCTCAGCACCTTACCTCCATGTAGTAGAGAGCGAGTAACGGTCAGGCTCTCTCATCCGGGGATCCCTCTTATCCATCGTATGAGAGCCTTCGAACAAGTATCTGGACCAAGCATTAGCAGACTTAGCATCTCACCTCCACTTTGCAGTGGGTGAGTATCGGCCCGGCTCTCACATCCGGGGGATGTTGACTTAGAGGTGTTCAGTCATTTCCCTCAGAGGAGAGCCTTAGAGTATGTGTCCGGACCAAGAACTTGTGGCATCGTGAGGCTGATTCAGTCTTTGACTGCCTATCCCCAGTCTACCTGCAGAGCAGCAGGTTGTGTCTCACTGGGTCTGGTCCCTTACCCAAGGCCTGTCTGACATGTAGTTGTGCTTCCGTCGACAAAGCTCTTGGGGTCATTGGGACACGCAAGCCCATCTACCACGACAAGGCGGAGACACGCCAGAGTGGAGATGCTGGTATTGACTGCAATGTCCTGTAAAGGATATGCGTAAAAAAATATCTGAGCAAGTTGACGTTCAGTAGATTGCTAATGTTTTATGAATAACCGACACTCTTACAAATGTATGAAATACCAACACAAGGTGAGTGGCTGGCCGAGTGGCTAGAATGCCAGGCTCCCCGGATTCGAATCCTCGGTAAGGTGTGAAGTTTTTTCTGTCCGGGGCAAAAAGAAAACTCTAACCTGCACAATTCGCGGCGACTGCACTAGCCATGCGGCCTTAATTCCTCAGGTTCAAGACCCCCGTGTCCTACACCGCAAGGTACAATAGGCAGTAATTGACAGTTATGACAGTTTATCGACACAAGGCGATCTGCTGCCAAATCGCCCTTAGTTGTGTTTCCAACGGGATATGCGGGATTAAGAATTGCATCCGTAACGCCTTCGCCACAGAGCGGGCATGTATAATCTAGCAGGCACAATTATTGGACCACACTGAAGTACTGTCAGATATTAACAATTATTTGACTTGTACCACACTGAAGTACTGTCAGATATTAACATTTATTGGACTTGTACCACACTGAAGTACTGTCAGATATTAACATTTATTGGACTTGTACCACACTGAAGTACTGTCAGATATTAACATTTATTGGACTTGTACCACACTGAAGTACTGTCAGATATTAACAATTATTGGACTTGTACCACACTGAAGTACTGTCAGATATTAACATTTATTGGACTTGTACCACACTGAAGTACTGTCAGATATTAACAATTATTGGACTTGTACCACACTGAAGTACTGTCAGATATTAACATTTATTGGACTTGTACCACACTGAAGTACTGTCAGATATTAACATTTATTGGACTTGTACCACACTGAAGTACTGTCAGATATTAACAATTATTGGACTTGTACCACACTGAAGTACTGTCAGATATTAACATTTATTGGACTTGTACCACACTGAAGTACTTTCAGATATTAACAATTATTTGACTTGTACCACACTGAAGTACTGTCAGATATTAACATTTATTGGACTTGTACCACACTGAAGTACTTTCAGATATTAACAATTATTGGACTTGTACCACACTGAAGTACTGTCAGATATTAACAATTATTGGACTTGTACCACACTGAAGTACTGTCAGATATTAACATTTATTGGACTTGTACCACACTGAAGTACTTTCAGATATTAACAATTATTGGACTTGTGCCACACTGAAGTACTGTCAGATATTAACAATTATTGGACTTGTACCACACTGAAGTACTGTCAGATATTAACAATGATTGGACTTGTACCACACTGAAGTACTGTCAGATATTCACAATTATTGGACTTGTACCACACTGAAGTACTGTCAGATATTAACAATTATTGGACTTGTACCACACTGAAGTACTGTCAGATATTCACAATGATTGGACTTGTACCACACTGAAGAACTGTCAGATATTAACAATGATTGGACTTGTACCACACTGAAGTACTGTCAGATATTAACAATTATTGGACTTGGGCCACACTGAAGTACTGTCAGATATTCACAAACCACGCACATATTTCTCTCTGATGTTCTGTCAGATATTAGACGTGGATCTTACATCAGAATAGTCTAAATTACCTCTGGCCATTCTTTAAATGTAATACAAGAGATAGCAAACAACTAAATATGTGACATTTCCCACAGACTAGGATAGACTTACATAACACGCGTACCCCGCAGCTCAAATGTGGAACAATCTTCCACAAGAAAACAAAGACATCACCTATCCCTATACATATAATCGCAAACTACTCGAACATTTCCTCAGTACAGAATATCTACTCCATTAATGATGATAATGATGATGATGATGATGATGAGGATAATAATAATAATAATAATAATAATAATAATAATAATAATAATACAACCCAAGTATAACAACCAGTCTTTTATTGGTATTACAGTATTTCTCACATAATTAATTGCTACATCAATAATTAATATTAGTGAGTCACTTGGTTATGATTTTTGTATATTTTCCATGCCTTTATAACTGAATCAAGAACCATATACCACCCATCCAGTTATTTTGAATGGAGGCAAGTATAATATACGTCACAACACATCCATAGCTTTGAACCGAGGTAAGTATAATACACGACACAACATATCCGTAGCTTTGAACAGACGGTAAGTATAATACACTGACACAATACATCCGTCGCTTTGAACGGATGTACGTATAAAATACCAAACAACACATCCATAGCTTTCATACGTATAATATATGACACAACATATCCAGGTTGACTAGGTCTAACAATAGGGACCAGGAAACGTCTTTGGAACTGAAGACGAAGGGTGTGATATTGAACACATCTCCCCTGGAGTGCCCACTGGTCTCTACAAATATGAGTCTAGCACCATAAATCCAATACGATTAATGCGCGGGAAAGGGTCCTTTACGTTTACTCAACGCATCCACACGCTTCTAACAGAGATACGTATACTATACCAAACACAATCTATCTACACCCTTCTCACTGAGATAAGTATACTATTTCAAACACAATCTATCTACATTCTTCTCACGGAGACAGGTATACCATACCAAACACAATCTATCTACATGCTTCTCACGGAGATCAGTATACTATTTCAAACAGTCTATCTGCAGTCTTCTCACTGAGATAGGTATATCATACCAAACACAATCTATCTACATTCTTCTCGCTAAAGATGTACAATTAAAAACTTCAACAAGAACAAAAATCTCTGTCTGTCTGTCTGTCTGTCTGTCTGTCTGTCTGTCTGTCTGTCTGTCTGTCTGTCTGTCTGTCTGTCTGTCTGTCTGTCTGTCTGTCTGTCTGTCTGTCTGTCTGTCTGTCTGTTTGTCTGTCCGGCCGTCCGTCCGTCCGTCCCGTAAGTCCGTCCGTCTACCTATATGTCTGTCGGTGGGGATTTCGGTTGGTCGGTGTAGCGACGGATGGTCTATGAGTTCGACTGTCGGTAGGTGGTAGAAATGTCGGTGGATCGTTAGGTCGGTTTGTCATTCTGTCGGTTGGTCGATAAGTCGGTCTGTTTGCCTATCTCTTTGTCTGTCTGTCTATATAGCATTCGGTGTATTTGTCCACAGACTCATGTGGCGCTCCGGTGGAGATGGAGAGCTCTACGCCTACATTCCCAGCAACCAAGAGTCCGGATTTAGTGACCGCCCTGATGTCATCGGCAACCCAGACTATGGTCAGTCGATTGGAAGAGGAAAGATCCATTTCCAGGTAATACTCGTACATTACAGATTAATTCCCAATGCTCACATGAGTTCGTATGTTAAAGAAGATCAGTCAACTACCTATACATATTTGCCAGACAATGGGATACACGTAACATTTTCATTTACAGAGACCAAAAGCATGAACACTGACAGAAATGTGCAGAATGAGTCTCAGAATAGACCGAGAGTTTATCTTCTTTGAATCGGCCCCAGAGACTGCCAGTTGCAGGCCTTGGACGCTCAAGCAAACAGAAGAGCACGCTATATTAGACTGTCAGAAAGATGCCTTACATTGAAGATAGGCACACGGAAGCAACCATAAAGAACATACTGTGAAGGCCTGTATGACGTCAGACAACCCGTCATGTTTATTTCCCTGCAGACAGAGAGACACATAATTGTAGTTGACTGTATAAGACGAGAAAGGAGAAAAAGAATAAGTGGAAGGAGAGGAAGAATACGACACAGAATTACAGTCTTAACATAAGAAGTAAAATCAAAGAAGCCAATTAACACGCCTTGGTGATATTGGTCATATTCCGATTCCAATTCCGATTTGTAGAAAAACAAAAAAACTTTCCACCTTGTTCAACCAGCTTTAGCCGCTTTGGGTATAACTGTGTAGCCCAATATTTATGTGGACCAATCGCTACTCTATGAATGAGTGGTCAATATTTCCTGGTACTCATTTTTGGACACGTTATTAAAAGGAATAAATTGGAGAATTCGATGACAACTAGCAAGATTGAGTGGAAAAGAACAAGGGGAAGGCAGGGAGGTAAATACCTGAATGGCTTGGCCATGTCGTATGATTGAGACAAGAACACAGAGCTGATTTACGACTCTGGTGATCGTGTAAGATGACGAAACATGACCGCTCATGCTTAACGGCATGGCACATGATGATGCCTCATTTTAGGCTGGATTCGACCACGAAGGACATGCCTGATTACAAACAAATCTGCCGCGATGGGGATAAGAACATATGAGCATCATCATTATCATCATCAACTTCCACTTTTGCCATGAAGCATCATGGGGAGGAATTGTTGGCGTTCCAGTGCCAGATGTGTGACACTGGATAGTGAGTGTCATTCGATAGTGAGTGTCATTCTATGTGATTGTACAATGACTTTGAAGTTGTCAATCCGTTTTCTTTTCGGGCTTCCTCTTGCTGTCGTATCAGATCTTTGAAGTAGCGCCAGTGTTGGTAACTCTCTTTCTCTCTCTCTCTCTCCCTCCCTCCCTCCCTCTCTCTCTCTCTCTCTCTCTCTCTCTCTCTCTCTCTCTCTCTCTCTCTCTCTCTCTCTCTGTGTGTGTGTGGTTTTTTTTTTTTTTTTGCATTCTGGCGAGATTGCCGAACCATTCGATATTCTGCCCCTCAATAAATCTGGCACAAGGTATTTATCGCAGTGTCTGTCTGATAACTCATGTCTTACTCGGTCTCTGATAGTTATGTTGGCAACTCTACTCAAGCATCTCATCTCACGGGTCTTGATGTTGTCTCGGTGTGAAT
This sequence comes from Cepaea nemoralis, assembly GCA_014155875.1. Lineage (NCBI taxonomy): Eukaryota > Metazoa > Mollusca > Gastropoda > Stylommatophora > Helicidae > Cepaea > Cepaea nemoralis. The sequence continues at coordinate 229,609 of JACEFZ010006031.1, read as the reverse complement.
TAGATGATGTCCAAGTTGACATTGATGGCATAGGCTTGATGTGAATATGCTATTTAATATTAGTCGTTTTGCGGATTTTGTTTTCTTCTTTCGTTCGCTTGAAATAAGTCTATAACTGCAATGTTGTCTCTTGTATGAATTTAACTGTATTTGTTAGTTCACACAGCGGTCCATAGAGTTTATCTTCTACTGTCGTCTCTCTAGGCCAGAAGGTTTGCTTAGATATGTTATATTTTGGGCAGTCTTGAAGTATGTGCTCTGCTGTCTGCGACGCCAATCCATATGTGCACATGGCTGTTTAACCAATCTTGAATTTTGTATACATGTGGTTGCGTAATCTATTGTGTTCTGTTCTGAGGCGCAGAATAATGACTTGTTTTGGTCTGCCCATAACGTGGTAGTCATCTTGAGCAGGTTTTGATGGCTTTCTGACTGATTTGATCATTCTTTTCTTTTGGTGGTATGTAACGGGCACATCAGGCTGTTCTTCTTTGGCTCCTTAGCCAATTGATCAGCTCTGCTGTTTCCGGGTACTCCACAGTGGGATGGTATCCACTGTATGGTGATCTTATGCTGACTGCTAAGTTCAGAAAGTAGTGTCCTTAGTATTGGCAATTTCCCAGGCAGGAGCGCCTCGAGTACTAATTTTGCATCTGTCAATAGCACCACAGGTTGTGTACCATTGCTGGTATTTAGTAATTTCTCTGTTGCTATCTTGATTGCCTCAATTTCAGCATCATAGTTATGGCAGTACTTTCCTGTCGGTACTCTGGCTGTATCCCTAGTATTATTTGGGTATTCTGTGTACACTTCCGCTCCTCCATTTCGAACAGCATTTTGTGCTGACTCATCTGTGTAGACTCGGATCCAGAGGTCCTTTGGGGATTTTTCATCAAGGAAGCTGAGAGTGGCTTGTTCTGTTCTTCCTTGTACAACATTCCTCTCACTTTTGTCTGGATTTGTAATGATAGTCCATGTTCATCTTTCCATGGAGTTCGCTCTGGAATAGTTGTTAGGGGGATACCAACTGTGGGCAGATCGGTGGTTTCTCTGCAGTGTCGTTTGGCCTGGTGGATAAAACTACTTCTTTTCAACCACCCCATAGCTAAGTTTTCAAATCTGTTCTTCATAGGGTGGCCTGGCAAGCTGAAGAACTGTTCTGCTTGTTTTAGAGTTTTCGTATCTCTGCGCTCTCTCAGTGCTTGTGTCCTCCCCATCTTCTCCATTTCCACTATAAGGGTTGATCTCATCCCTCCTGTGGTGACTCTAAGTGCTTGATTTTGCACCTTGTGCAGCTCGTGTAGTGTGGGTTTTGATGCCGAACACCACGCAGTTGACCCGTATTCCAGGTGTGGTCGTATGCTCTGTTGATAAACTTTGCTAAGTATTTTCCCACTGGCTCCCCATGTTGTCCCACTTAGCTTTCTCAGGATGGCTATTTTCCTTCTGGCTTTTGCTACTGCTTTGTTTATGTGCTTTCTCCATGTCAGCCTGCCATCAAATGTTGCTCCAAGGTATGTTGGTTCTTTATCTTTTATCTTCTCTTAGGGGTGTTCCATTTATCTGGATGATCCCTGCCTTTTGTTTTGGAGAGAGGGTAAATAGAGTGGTGCTGCACTTGTCAGTGTTTATGCTGACACACCATCTTTTTGCCCATGCAACAAATGTACCTTCAGCACTTTGTAGCAATCTGATGGCCACTGATGCATGTTCATTTGTGCACCATAGAACCAGGTCATCGGCGTACATTGCCGCTTTAATTCCATGTGGTAGATTAGCAACAAGATCATTGGTGAAGATTAGAAAAAGTGTGGGGGACAAGACTCCGCCCTGGGGAACACCGTGACGCGGTAGTACTTTCTTGCTCTTGAGTCCGTCTATCTGTACTCGGGCTCTTCTGTTGTGCAAGTATGCTTTCACCCATTTGTATATTCTTCCATTGACTTTGCAGTTTCTCAGTTTCTTCATCAGACCTTCTTTCCAGACTTTGTCAAAGGCTTTCTTCAGATCTATTCATACCGCAAGCACCAGCTTCTTCTCTTGGAATGCATCCTCAATTTCTTGAGAGAGGTAGGTTGTCTGATTTTCCGTAGAGTAGCACTGCCTAAAGCCAGCCTACTGTGACACAAGGATGTTTTTACTTTCAATGTACCACTGCAGTCTGTGATTGATGATGCGCTCCAGTGTTTTGCAGAGACAGCTGGTGAGACTAATTGATCTGTAGCTAGAGGCAATGGAACTATCTTTCCCTGATTTTAGGAGGGGTATCATGATTGCTTCTCTCCAGGCTTGTGGAACACTGCCTAAGGTCCAGCTGTTATTGAAGATCTGCAACAGCTTTGCTTTGGCCTCTGTTCGTAGGTTCCTGATCATTTCATTGGAGATACCATCAGCTGCTGGTGACTTTTTCATTTTCAGTTTTGATATGGCTAGCTCCAGTTCGCTGATTGTGAAGGGTGCCTCTAGAACATTTCCTTCTGTTCTGTTTGTTGCCGTTTCTCTAGAATCTCTTGTTGTTACCCGTGACTAATTTTGATATTGTTATCTTGTGCGAATGAGTCCGCAAAATGGTCAGCTGCTTGCTTTGTTGTTAAGATGTTTCCATCTTTATGTAGTGCAATTTTTGTGTTTATCCCTGAGCCATCATCGTTAAATTGTTTTATTAGCTTCCACAATTTCCTTGTGTCTTTCTCAAAGTTCATAGACTCCATTTTCCCCTGCCAGCTTTTCCGTCCAGCTTGCAGCTTGGCCCTTTGAAATTTGGCTTTTGTTTGCCGGAATTTATTTTGGTGCTCTTGGCTGGGTGCGGACTCTGCTTGTATCTACACACTTCCACATCATTATGCAACTGTTCCAGTTCACTACTCCAGTAGAGTTTATATTGTGTACGGGCTCCTCTTGGTACTGTTTCTCGCGCTGCCTGTAGGATGCATTTCCCAAACTCTTCAACTACTTTATCTATGTCTTTCTCAGTGTTCAGGTTTCTAACCAGTATGCTGGTGCGATGCTTGTACATTGCCCAGTCTGCTTTCTTGTAGTCCCACCTCGAGGGGGTGCTGCTTTCACCTAGAAGCTCATTTTCTACAGTTAGAAAGACTGGCTGATGATCACCGCCACGAAGTTGTTTCCCAACAATTCGTGTAATGTTCCACTCCAGGTCTGGTGAATGAAAAGCCAGGTCAGGTGTAGGTGTAGTGTGCCATGATCTCGATTAGAAAGTATTTGGGTCGGACGGCTTGTTAATCAAGATGAATCTATTCTCATCCTGCCAGTCTTCCAGTCTCTCTCCTCTCTGGTCCATGTGATCAAAGCCCCAGCTCTGCGAGTGGCTGTTGAAATCGCCACACACAATCATTTTTTCTTTTAATGGTAGTGTGTCCAGTGCCTGTGGGTGGTCACTTGGACAGTAGTAATTGATCAGATGTAGGTCTGTATTGCCTGTCATACTTTTAAGTGTCTGATACTCAGTCCCTTCCATGTTGACTTCAATTTGGGAAGCAGTGATGTTATTTTTGACAAGGGTCAGTATCCCACCTTTTCTCCTGTCCTTTCGGTCAGATCGGTAACACGGGTAGCCTCTGATTTTGAAGGCTATATTTTCGTTTAGGTGACTTTCTTTCTTCAAAAGAAGCTACGGAAGGCAGGTGGTGGATGAAATTATGAGGGCAGCCGACAGATATTTGTTGGTTATGGTCTCAAGTTTCGCGACGGCAGGCAGAGGATCTCTTTCGATAGACAATGACTGCGGTCATCCGACCTGTACGGTTACTATCATAGTGGAAAGCACCGGCAAACTACCTCTTTGAAAGTGCCTAGTACATTATGATTCGCCTAAAGACTGATCATCGCAAGACAAGGACAGAGACATTGAAATTAGCAAAATGGAACGTTAGGGTGTTAAACGACGACGACGACAAATTAGAGAACATAAAACAAAACATACAAAGAGAAAAAAATCAATATTGTATTGATGTGCGAAACGAGATGGACAGGAGCAGGCATCAAGATAGATGAAGATTTTAAGATTATTTATTCTGGAGGTGAAGATCGACAAAGGGGAGTGGCAATTATTTTGGACCGGAAAACATCAACATCTGTTCAAGGATATTGGGCCGTGTCGGACAGAGTTCTACTAGTTAAATTGAGTGGCAGACCTTTAAGCATAAATGTTATTCAAGTATATGCCCCAACAGGAGAATTCAGTGAAGATAGTGTAGAGGAATTTTATAATGACATAGAGTCTGCCTTAAAGAAATGTACAAATTTAGAAATAAACATCATAATAGTCGACTTCAATGGAAAAGTAGGACATCAAGGTGATAGATACACAGTAGGAAACTATGGTTTAGGGGAGAGAAATGAAAGAGGATACAGACTTGCAGAGTGGGCAAAAGAACAGGAAATGATTGTAGGAAACACCTGGTTTAAGCAACACCCTAGAAGATTATGGACATGGAGGAGTCCTGATAGGAGGATCAGAAACCAAATTGACTACATTCTGATTAGCAGAAGATTTAGAAACGCACTAACAATAGCAAAAACAATTCCCAGTGCTGATTGTTATAGTGACCACAGACTACTTACAGGAACATTGAGGATAAAGTTGAAGAAAGTCAAGTATATAACAGGAAACACTAAATATGATTTGTGTACATTGAGTAATGACAAGGAAATACAAAACAAATTCAACATAGAAGTACAGAACAGATTTGATATATTGTCTGATCTAGAGATATTATTCCAGGATGTGAATGATCAATGGGAAATGTTGAAGAATTCAATCAGTTTGGCTGCAGAAACAACTATTCCAAAATTAAAGAATGTGGGTCGTAAGAAATGGATGACTGAAGAAATTTTACACCTAATGGAAACAAGAAGACTCAACAAAAATAGTCCTGCCAAATATGAAGAAATTCACAGACAAGTCAGAATATTATGTAAGGAGGCAAAAGAAGCATGGCTTGAGGAAAAGTGCTTAGAAATTGAAAAACAACACAACAGTCAAAATACCAAATTAGTGCACAAAAGAATTCAGGAACTTACTAATAAAAGAACAAGTACATCAACAGGCTGTCTAAAAACTAAAGATGGCAAAATCATAATAGAAAAAGATCAGATTCTATAAGTATGGACAGAAAACCCTTTATAATGATAACAGAGAGGAACAGTATGATGTTAGATTTAATAATGCAGGACCGCCAATTTTGAAGATGGAGCTTCAAAATGTTCTTAAGCATATGAAAGCTGGCAAGGCCCCATGTGCAGATAATATCACAACAGAAATGATTAAAGCTTTAGAAGAATTTGGACTAGAGCAAGTCACCAGACTGCTGAACACATTATATGATACTGGAGATATACCTTCTGAATTATGTAACTCTGTATTTATTGCAATCCTAAAGAAATCAGGAGCCTTGGAATGTGATCAACATTGAACAATTAGTATAATGAGTCACATCACACAGATTTTGTTACGAATTATCATGCAAAGAGTGAGGAAGAAATTACAACCTGAAATAGGGGAAGAACAATGTGGGTTTGTAGAAGGAAAGGGTACAGTAAATGCTGTGTATATGCTGCGAACAGTTATTGAACGTGCTATAGAAGTAAACAAGGATATACATCTTTGCTTTATTGACTACACAAAGGCTTTTGATAGAGTTAGACATGTCAACATGGTGGATATGCTTGCAGATCTACAAATTGATGGGAAAGACATTAGACTTATAAAAAACATATATTGGAAACAACAAGCTGCCATAAGGATTGATAATGAAGTGAGACAATATCAACCTATTAAGAGAGGTGTTAGGCAGGGATGTGTAATGTCTCCAGATCTTTTTTCCCTATACAGTGAAAATATTTTCAGAAATGTAGAAGATATAAATGGAATCAGCATTGGAGGACAAAACATCAATAACATTAGATATGCAGATGATACAGTATTGATTGCAGACAATGCACAGGATCTGCAACAATTAGTAGACGCGGTTGTTGTACACAGTGAGCAGCTGGGGTTGGAATTAAATTGTAAGAAGACACAGATTATGGTCGTCACTAGGAAGAACGAAGTACCACAATGTAATATACAAGTAAATGGGAATATTCTTCAACAAGTGAATCGGTACAATTATCTCGGAACAGTCATAACATCTGATGGGAGATGCCTTGAAGAGATTAGAACAAGAATCGCCATGGCGAAAGTAGCCTTTAGCAAGATGAAAAACATTCTGACCAATAAAAAGATGTCAATTGAAACGAGAAAAAGAGTGTTGAGGGGATACATAGAGCCTGTTCTTTTGTATGGATGTGAAACTTTGACAATGTGCAGTCAAGCTGAAAAACATATGATGGCTGCATAAATGTGGTTTCTGAGGAAAATGCATAACATCTAGAGCATACTGGTTATTTTTCGGCGCCAGAAACTCGCCGTCGCCCTTCTCCTGTTATCTAAAACAGTTCCGTCACGTGAAGGCCAGGAATTGGACTTTTTCTGCAGAGGTTATGTATTCACGAGCTATTGGGGTATTTAAGCAAGATTGGGCGCTCACCTCAACACTGCGCCATTGCTACACGCAGTAACATTTGGAACCGTTTTGCGGATAAATGTATCTTTGGATGTTGCAGAATGGGGGATAGTTGATATATAAGCGCACTTGTTTTAGTTTATATGGAACATCTGATCATCAGGCTGAAAGTCAGGCGTGACTCCTTGGCCATCGGACGACATAAATACCTGAACTTCGATATGGTGACAAAACAGTTGTCAGACAGATGGCAATTGAGAAAGTACTTATGTCAGATCTAGAACAAAGTGAAAATACAATTTGTATTTCAATGCAGCAAAAACAGAAATGACAACTGATTAAACAAATAGGGCGACATGTATATTTATCAAGGAACAGAAACTACAGGAGGGTGAGTAGTTTTGAATATACAGGCTTTATGTTGAAGGTCGATAGAACTGTAATGACAGAAGTTGAAAGAAACAAACATAGCTCTACAAAACTTAAAACAATTACAATGTTGCCTTCTCACCCTTAACTTGGGGACTTAAATTACCAGACATCAGAAGTCAGAGTGGGTTCGCTTGGTGACGAGGGACGCTGGTAATAGGGAAAGCTAACCCACACACAGAAAGCAGTTCAGTGCACTTGCATTGGTAGCACGTGTTTGGACTACGCTTGAGTTCAAAGCGAGCAAGTACAGAAATAAACCTGTATATATAATATATAAGATATTGTATATATTAGTGCAGAAGTCAGAGTAAGAAGAGTTTGAGTATTTAATGTGGCAACATGTGTGTGCAAACATTGGATAAATCACATGAAAAGCACATTTCCGACTTTGATATGCGTGTTACAGTATTTTACATTCAACGAACGGAAAGGATAACAAACAGATTTTTGCAAGTAGAACTTAATATTGAAGAATAATGGCAATTAAGATCAACAAATATGAAGAAAACAATAGATTTTGACACGTGAAAGGACATTACGGTCTTCTTCTTCTTCTTTATCCTTCCGAGCCATTGAGGTTCTTTGCTGCAAATACAATCAATCTCCATTCGTCTCTCTGGTGGACCTTCTCTTGCCAGTCGTTGATTCCAAGTGCTTGTAGGTCTGTATATGTATTATCTCTCCACCGTCTTCTTGGTCTACCTCGGGGTCTACGGTCATTTATTTCCTGAGTGTAAGCGAGTTTTATTTCCCTATTATCTTCCATTCTTTCTATATGCCCCAGCCATTGTAGTCTATTAGCCTTCATGATACCAGTGATTAGCGGGGACTTAAACAGATCATAAATGTCTTTGTTACTTCTTCTTTTCCACTCTCCACTTTGTGTATCCCTAATGGGTCCAAAGATGCGTCTTAAAATTTTGTTCTCAAAGGTTTGTAACAAGGCTTCGTCTCCTTTCGTTGTACTCCAGGTTTCAGAGCCATACAGCACAACTGGTCTGATCAGTGTTTTGTATATTGTGATTTTGGTGTTACGAGATAGCGCCTTTGATTTTAGTAGATGTTGTAGTGCATAGTATATCTTATTTCCAGAGTTGATTCTAGTTTGTATTTCTTCCCTTATGATGTTGGAGCAGTTGAAGATTGTACCCAGGTATTTGTATGTTTCCGTTCTTTTAATGGTCATATTATCTATTTGTATGTGGCCAGAGTTTTTAGCCATTCCGTCTCTTGAAATTACCATATATTCTGTCTTATCTTGGTTGATAACCAGCTCCATCTGTTGGGCTTTTTCCTTTAAGTGAGTCAATATTTCCAATGTCTTTTGTTCACTTTGCCCTATAATATCTATATCATCTGCATAACCAAGCAGCTTGGATGTTCCTCCAATATCACATTCCTCCTTTATCTTCCTTACAACTTTCTCTACAGCCAGATTGAAGAGTAGCGGCGATAGTGCATCACCCTGTTTCAAGCCAGATGTTATTTGGAAGGGGTCTGATTTCCTGCCTTTATATGTTACTATATTATAAGTATCTTCCATGCATAGTCTGGTCATGTTGATTAACTTCCTTGGTATTCCAAATTCCTGCATAGCATTCCATAGACTATTCCTATGGACACTATCATAAGCCTTTTTAAAATCCACAAAAATGTTATGGAGATCTCTTTTATATTCCCAATGTTTCTCTGCTATTTGTCGTAAGATAAATATCTGATCTATTGTTGATCTGTTTTGTCTAAAACCCGCCTGGTAGTCACCTAATATGTCTTCTGAATATGGTTTTAGTCTATTTAGTAATACTGCGGATAGTATCTTATAGCTTGTGGACAGTAGTGATATTCCTCTATAATTTCCACATTGGAACTTGTCTCCTTTCTTAAAGATAGGTATCAATAATGACTCTTTCCAGTCATGGGGTAATTCTTCTGTCCTCCAGATTTTTATTATTAGTTCGTATAGCTTTAGATGTAATGCATGGCCACCTGCCTTTATAAATTCAGCAGCAATTCCATCAGTCCCAGTTGCCTTATTGTTTTTAAGTCGTGTGATTACATATAGGATTTCTTCAAATGTAGGTTCTTCAATTTGTGGTTCGCATGTTAGAACCTCTTCCTGTGGGAAAATGTTACTTGGAGCTTCACAATTTAGTAATTCAATAAAATATTCTTTCCATGTGTTGCACATTTCCTCATTGGTATTTATCATATTCCCATTTTTGTCTTTTAAACCATATGTGTTTTGTTGGTGCCTTCGTTTCATTGACTTCAGTTCTTTAAAAAATTTTCTGGATTCATTTTTCTGGTGATTAGTTTCCATATATTTGATTATATTACTCATATATTCTCGCTTCTGCTGTCTGACTATTTTTGTAGCCTCTTTACATTCATTTCTATAATGCTCTTCCTTTTGGATGTTATTGATGTCATTTAACCATACATGTCTGGCATTCTTCTTCCTAATGACTGCTTCTTCACATTTTTGATTGAACCATCTGTTCTTTCTATGCGTGGTTAACATACCGAGACATTCTTCTGCGGTAGATTGAATTGTATTCTTGATGTTCAACCAAGTTTGGTCAACGCTTTCCTCCGAAGGGTTTTGCAGAGTTTCAAGTTTACATTTTATTTCATCTGTAAATTTCTCTTTGACTGTAATGTCTTGTAGTTTTTCTCTGTTATATATTGGGTGTAATCTTTGTAATTTAGTATAGAAAGCTCTCTTAAGTTTTATTTTAAATTTTGCTCCAACGAGGAAGTGGTCACTGTGGCACTCAGCTCCTCTATAATTTCTGACTTGCTGTATGTTTGATGCATTTCTGTTGTTAATTAAAATGTGATCTATTTGATTATAGGTTCTCTTGTCACATGATTTCCAAGTTTGTTTGTGTATATCCTTTCTTTGTAGTCTGGTACTGCTAATCTGCAGTCCTTTGGCTTCTGCCAGGTTGATGACTCTCCATCCATTATCATTTGAAGTTGTATGTAGGCTTTCCATACCGGCCACTTTTTTATTAGTTTGCTCTCTACCTATTTTTGCATTGAAGTCTCCCAGCACAATCAGGATGTCCTGTTTGGGGGTTTCTTCTATGACATCTTCCAGATCATTATAAAAGTCTTCTTTAATATCATCTTTTTTCTCTTCAGTAGGTGCATGTACATTAATCATCGTTATATTTTTCCATTTACCTTTTGTTCGTAATTTACTAATCCTGTCATTAAAAGCTTTAAAGTTTAAAACGTTCCCCCATAACTCTTTTTTGATGACAAATCCTGTTCCTAATTCATGTTTATTTTGGGTGTTTCCTCCATATATTATAATCATTCCATTTTGCTCTAAAGTACCCTCTCCTGGCCACCTTATTTCTTGAATTGCTGTTATATCCATTTGATATTCAACCAGCTCCCGGGTTAGTTCTCGGCCGCTCCAGCTCGATGTAGTGTCCGTACATTCCATGTTCCATATTACGGTCTAGTAAAGATAATTATTGAGGGAACTTGGCAAGGCAGAGAAGAGATATGCCACTAGGTGGAAGGATTCAAGATGTGCTAGATTATTTTAGACATAACGGCAGCCGTGGCGGGACATCTGGCTTATAACAGAGAGGAACTTCAGGGTCTGTTGTGGAGGTGAAGTTCAATACATGACACGCAACTGGATGATGACACCACACATAACATGCCATAACCTAGTATGTGACTTGTGTACCTGGGGTATAGTTTCTAACTAATCGAGATTTGTTATCCTGATTACTAGAAATTATTTATTGCAATGTCTTGATTTGTTTCCTTTGATCTCCATCGGATAAATGTAAGTCTGCTTCATCTAAAATCCGTCTGATAATGATTAAAGCGAAGTCACTGGCATACAACTATGACTAATTTATTAGAGATTCGCTGGAACAAAAGTCCGCAGTGAAAGCCATCACTTTAGTGCACCACACCATTCTACACAGACACCAGTCACCAGATAAACAAAATGTAGTACGCTAACAAGCAAAGTGCGATATACTAGCAAGTAAATTTCAGTATATTAATGAAGTAAAATATTCTCGTAATTTTGTTCTGTAAAGCTGCATTACTTTGTGTTATTTTATATGGTATATTAACAAGCAAAGTTAAATTGTTTTTCTCATTCAACAAGTTGTTGCGTGTTGACATTTGACGTATATATACGAGGGCGCGGAGGATTAAAATGAAAATATTAAATTCTTTTTACAAATTATTTTATTAAAATATTCTGAAAAAATAAAGAATAAATATATCATTATGCGAATGTAGTTACCAGTGCGTTCATTGCAAGTCCTCCAGTTCCGATAAAGTGCTTGGATTCTTGTAGAAAAAAATTATATGGGTCGCGTGTGCTGTACCTCTTCACCGGACCGAAAAGTCTGTCACAGACGTCACACCGTTTTGAGACGTCTTACTCCACTCAGTCACTTGCTGGACTGACAGACATGCATCGCCGTACTGGACCTTCAGTTTTCTATATGTGTCACCCCCTTAACCCATCTTCTTCTTCTTTTGCTTTCATCTGGAGAGTGGAGAGTTTTTTTTCGGACGTGATTGCGTTGTGCCTGTTTACACCAGAGCTGTGCACTTGCGCCATTAGGCCGACACATCCGACTTCTGCGGGCATTTATTGACGGGGTTAACCTTCCCGGGTGTATCACCGATCAAAAAGCGGATAACAGAACGCTGCTCCTCTTTGGTGCATGTCAAAAGTGAGGCGGCCATTTTTACACTGTCCTTGTGACGTCACCGTGATCGTCTGCACCGTGACGTCACGTGCTTAACGCTATTGACATCCTAAACAATATTGTCAGGTTACACAACAATGGCTTGGTTATTGTCATTTCTATTACAACAATGTTGTCAGGTAACACAACAATGGTATGGTTATTGTAATTTCTATTACAACAATATTGTCAGGTTACACAACAATGGCATGGTTATTGTCATTTCTATTACAACAATATTGTCAGGTTACACAACAATGGCTTGGTTATTGTCATTTCTATTACAACAATATTGTCAGGTTACACAACAATGGCATGGTTATTGTCATTTCTATTACAACAATATTGTCAGGTTACACAACAATGGCTTGGTTATTGTAATTTCTATTACAACAATATTGTCAGGTTACACAACAATGGCATGGTTATTGTCATTTCTATTACAACAATATTGTCAGGTTACACAACAATGGCATGGTTATTGTCATTTCTATTACAACAATATTGTCAGGTTACACAACAATGGCATGGTTATTGTCATTTCTATTACAACAATATTGTCAGGTGACACAACAATGGCATGGTTATTGTCATTTCTGTTACAACAATATTGTCAGGTTACACAACAATGGCATGGTTATTGTCATTTCTATTACAACAATATTGTCAGGTTACACAACAATGGCATGGTTATTGTCATTTCTATTACAACAATATTGTCAGGTCACACAACAATGGTATGGTTATTGTAATTTCTATTACAACAATATTGTCAGGTTACACAACAATGACATGGTTATTGTCATTTCTATTACAACAATATTGTCAGGTCACACAACAATGGCATGGTTATTGTCATTTCTATTACAACAATATTGTCAGGTTACACAACAATGGCATGGTTATTGTAATTTCTATTACAACAATATTGTCAGGTTACACAACAATGGCATCGTTATTGTAATTTCTATTACAACAATATTGTCAGGTTACACAACAATGGCATGGTTATTATAATTTCTATTACAACAATATTGTCAGGTTACTCAACAATGGCATGGTTATTGTAATTTCTATCACACATTTAAGGTTTTAATTTGAAGCCCCCTCGTACAATCAAAAACGTATTGCAACACTGTACACACGTGTACTTATCACTGCTCATCAACAGCTCCTCTTCCATGTATTCAACACTACACTACACTACACCACAGTACACTACACTACACCACACCACACTACACTACACTATGCCACACTACACTACACTATACCACACTACACTACAATACACTACACTACACCACTACAATACACTACACTACATCACAATACATTACACTACGCTACGCTACACTACACTACATTGTTTCAATGTATTCACCTCTACACTAAATTACACTACTTTACAACAGCTCCTCTACCATATATTCACCAATACACTACACAACACTACAACATTTACCATGTATTCTCCTCTACACTAAATTAAACAACTTTACAGTATCTCCTCTATCATATATTCACCAATACACTACACAACAACAGCTCATCTATCCTGTACTATAAACTATACTACACTATAACAACTTTTCTACCGTGTATTCACCACTACAATTCACTGCAACAGTTCCTCTATTCTATACTCCACGCTACACTATAAAGGTCTTTCTGCCCTGTACTCATCACTATACTACAACAGTTCCTTAACATGTACTCGACACTATACTATAACAGCTTTTTACCACGTACTCATATTGCACTACATCAGCACCTCTACCATGCAATCACCACTGCACTACAACGGCTCCTCTATCATGCAATCACCACTTCACTACAACGGCTGCTCTATCATACAATCACCACTACACTTCAACAGCTAATCTAGATATACTCAGCACAACACCGCAACAACACCTCTAGTCTCTACTCAACACAAAACTACAACATCTCATCTACCATGTATTCACACAACACTACGACAGCTAATCAATTTTCGAAGTTTACCCAACTCTATTGCATTACTGATTACAGTTAGCAATGAATAGTATCCTACAATATGCAGCCTAAATTAATTATTTTAAAAAAAGTTAGATTCCACCGCTCATCCTTACAGAATGGAGTGTGGCAGACTGTGACAGAGCAGGTACACCTGAATTCCATTGGACACACTGACGGCTGGGTCAAATTCTGTAACCACATATCTGGAGGCAGCCAGCAGTGCTACACAGCCAGCAACCTGCGCATGCGCAACAGTGCTGACCATCACATTCGGGGTCTATTCTTCTCGACGTTCTTCGGAGGCAGCCAGCCTGAGGACGCCGCTCCCAACGACTGCCGCACCTACTACAAGGAGCTACGAATCCAGGTTCCTGATGATGCCGTGGTGGGCTGATTGAGGATTCCCTCACAGGGGGAAACTAATAGGCTATCTCACCATCATCAAGTGTCATGCCCGCTGGCGTTGGAGTTCATGACTCTCCACAGATCTCGGTCTTTGGTTTTCTGGATCAACTCTGCTGATGATATTTCTGCATGCCACCGTCTCAATTCATCCTGCATCATTTCTTTTGGTCTGCCTCTGCCTCTCTTCCTCTCTATCTTTCCAGTTGTCACGATGTTCTCTAACACATACGCTATCTAAGTTACAAAATAAATTAATAATAATAAATGCAGACGACAGACGTGTCTTCGTATGAAAAGTGTGGATCTGTTTTCAAACCATGCCCGGTTATATAGTACCAAAGACTAGTACGAATGGTGTACGCTATGCATCTTTATCACAAAGATAGTTTTTGAATAACGAAGACACAAACATATGTAGTACGATTTATTGACTGGCACACTTCGCTGCATCTCGTCATGTACTTACTGCAGATGTCACACAACGTAGAGTAAAATAATTAGATTCATCGTTCAAGCTGAAATATACACATGTTCACACAGTAATATCAGTTGTGACATCTGCAGTAAGTACCTGACGAGATGCAGCGAAATGTGCCCTGCAATAAATCGTACTATATATGGTTTGTGTCTTCGTTATTCAAATTCACTACGGGAAAACATTGTTTTGATTTTAAATATAGTTTTGTAGCTGTTCAAGTATATACCAAAGTGTAACTGCAACATACATTTAGCTTGTGTTTGCTCAAGTTTATACACTATGTCACTTCATCGTAAATATAACTTTGTGGCATTCAAGTTTATAGAACGTGTCACGGCAACATAGCTTTGCTTTGTGAATGATGAAGTTCATACAGTGTCTCACTGCAACATAAGTTTAGCTGTGTGGCTGCTCAAGTTTATACGTTTCATTAATCATAAATATAACTTTATGACTGCTCACGTTTATAAGTTTTCCTTACCTTATAAACATAATTGTGTGACTCCTCATAAACATATAAGTAAAGTAAGTACTCTATTGGAGTCTCTGTGGCGAAGTGGTCAAGCCGTTTGACTCGTTCTCCGAAGGTTGTGGGTTCGATTCCGGGCCGCGTCCTTCGGTTTACGAGATAAATGTTTCGGAGACTCCTGTGGGTCGTCGCTAAAAGCTACGGAGTTCGTGCTTTGTGCGACCGATCCATATGGGATAAAACCCGGTGCAATGAAGTCGACCCTATCGACTTTTAAGCACTCTGTTACTCGTCTAGAGCTGTACTGGGAATATGGTGATAGCCCATACATTTATAGACAAACCGCCACAAAAGCATCATTTCACAAGATGTGCAATATATCACTGTCAATCTAAGTGAGAAAAGGTTCTTAAGAGCTATATAAAGCCAATCCTGATATAAAGAAGTTAATCATGGAACGGTTAGCAAGCTTATACACGATCACCAGTGTCGTGGATCTGTTCTGTGTTTTCTTGTCTCGACCATGTCACGTGACCAAACTATCTAGATATTTACTTTTCTGCCTTCCCTTGTTCTTTCCCCCTCAATCTTGCCAGTTGTCACTAAATTCTCCAGTTTATTTCTTCTCACAAGATGCTAGTTGACTGTCTACGTCTAATTTCTCTAATTCGTTTACAGTTTTCATTTGTTTCTTGTAGGATTTGCTCATTGGTTTTTCTGTTTGACCATGGTATATTCTTTGCATATGTTTTTAAAACTTGTCTGCTCATTGTCCACGTTTCACAGCCATAAACAAGTACAGGTACTATGTAACATTTCAAACATATTTTTTCTCATTCACCCTGCATATTTTTTATTGATGCGTAATGTTTTCCATCTTACAAAAGACTACTTTTGCCATAGCGATTCTTGTTCTAATCTCGTCTAGGCACCTCGTATCAAATGTTATGACTGTTCCGAGATAGCTATATCAATTCACTTGTTTAAGGATATTCTCAATTACCCTATATTATATTGCGGTATTTCTTTTTTTTTCTTTTTTTTTCTTAGAGACGACCATAATCTCTGTCTTCTTACAATTTAATTTTAACCCTAGTTATTCACGGTGTACAATAACCACATCTACTAAATGTAGAAGATCCTGTTCGTTGTCTGCAATCAACACTGTATCATGCGCATATCCTAATATCATTGACGATTCCTCTCATATCTTCTAAATTTCTAAAAAAAAATATATTCACTGCATAGGGAAAAAGATCTGGACACATTACATATCCCTGTCGTACACTTCTAGGCTGATATTGAGCTACTTCATTATCAGTCTTTATGGCAGCTTGTTCTTTGTATTATATGTTTTTACAACCCCCAATCAATTGGTAGATGTGCATGCATCTTCATTATGTTGACATTTCTTACTTTATCGAAAGCCTTTGTAAAGTCATAGAAGCAAACTAGTGAGAAATTTTACGGAAGCTATCGATATTGTCGAATGACGAGCATACTATCACCAGATAAAACGCGTAATCAAAATAGTCTTGAAAATAGTTAACTCACAAAGATAACTAATTACTGTCATCATAAATCACAGTTCTCAATTCTTTTGGCATCATACAGTAAGCGACGGTTGGTGGACGGTGTTCGTGCAGCAACGCCGGCATATGATACACAACATCTAAGTTTGAGAATGGAAGATGGAGGCAGTCACGGCAGCGTTCCGCATGTCGCAATGGACTCACGAAGTATGATGAGAAAGGTGAAGGTAGGCTTGATGGGAGTCTCCATGGCGAAGTACCTAAGCCGTCTGCCTCGCGCTCCGAAGGTTGTGGGTTCGATTCCGGGCTACGTCTTTCGGTTCACGAGGGCATTTTTCTCGGAGACTCATGGAAGTCGTCGCTGGAGTTATGGAGTTCTTGCTTTGTGCGACGCTTTCTGCGGAAAGAGACCGAGTCATATGGGATAAAACCGTGGCAATGAAGTCGATCCTCTCGGCTTTTAAGACTTTTTATGCGGCAAGCTTCCATTCTACAATATCTAGAAAATGCTTGGATTGGTGGGAAACGAACAGGCGGACAGATTGGTTGGGTCGCACTAGTTGGTGGGGTATTGGTGCATGCTAAGGCAAATGGTTAGATTTAAATGGTAAGAAGACATAGATTATTGTCGTCACTAGGAAAGAGAAAATACCAGAATGTAATATACAAGTAAATGAATCGGTACAATTATCACGGAAAAGTCATACCATCTGATGAGAGATGCCTTGAAGAGATTAGAACAAGAATCGCCATGAGGAAGGGAGCCTTTTGCAAGATGAAAAACATACTGACCAATAAGAAGATGTCATTTGCAACGTGAAAAAGTGTGTTAAAGATTTTACATAGAACCTGTGTTTTGTATGGATGTGAAGCGTCGACAATGAGCAAACAGGCTGGAAAACATCTGTTGGCTGTGGAAATGTGGTTTCTGAGGAAAATGCAAAGAATACCATGGACAGACAGAAAAACCAATGACCACGTTCTACGAGAAACAAATCAAAATCGCAAACTGATTAGAGAAATTAGACGTAGACAGTCACCATGTTTTGGTCACGTTATGAGAAGAAATAAATTGGAGAACTTGGTGACAACTGGCAAGATCGAACGTAAGAGAACAAGGGGAAGTCAGAGAAGTAAATACCTGGATGGCTTTGGCCACGTGACATGGTCGAAACAGGAACATTGAGCTGATCCTCGATTCTGGTGATCGAGTGAGCTGGCGAAACATGACCGCCCATGCTTATTGGCATGGCACATGATGATGATGAAGGCAAATGTGGTCGGAGCCCTATGGAATCGTTATATAATGCAGTAGAGCAGATTATCACGGCCTAGAGAGAGTGGGGCTGCAGGGAGTGACCAGAGGATCTGGCCGACAATCAAAACACCAGACAGACACATTAGCAGACTGCTACTGGCACCATTAATATTGGGACTCTTCGCTGGATGTTGTTGATGAGGACGGAGCAAGTTTTGGAATGTTCCAAGCGCTGTGATGTTGGTTCTTGATCCAACTCAACAGTAAGTAAATAAGTAAAAGAAATATATTTTAGCGGTCGTGTTAGCTAGGTTGATGGGGAGCTTTGCTGATAATGTCATTTGCCGGTCTGACGCTTGTTCCTCGCCTGTTGTCATCGCCTGCTATGTGAGGGGAAGATTGGCATCCGTACATTCAGGCATGCAAACATGTGGTGGCCCTGTCACTCGGCAAACCTTAAATAATTTCTTCCCGGAAAGATTAACCCGGTCAATAAACACCCGCAGAAGTCGGAATGTCGGTCTAAGGGCTCAAATGGCACAACTTGGCACAACGCAATTACGTCTGGAAAAAAACCCCACTCCGGATGAACGCAGAAGAAGAAGAACAGTGATGTGGCGGATGATCTCCAGATGGGTAAATCGGACGCGGGACAACTTGCTTATTACCTAGAAGTTTTCCGGACGGTTATTATGGGAGCGAAGTTCTGCAAGGGACGTGCTACTGAAAGGAATGAATGAATGAATGCGTGTATAAATGACGACTCTCTCCTGGTACACGCTAAGTGGAACTGTGTTCCGTACTAAAGCACTTTTCTACACAATTTTTCGTTAAACTTGTCCTCTATCTTAATGGCATTTGAGCTACGCGAATGCTGTAATGGTCCCGGTTACGACAGGGATTTCCACTCTTAAAGACTCCGCAGTGAGACAAGTGATTTGTATAACTCTTAATGTCAATTTTGTCTGGGGACTAATAAATTCCTAAGGAGTCACGGCCTTGTATTATTAGGGTTCGTGATGTCCTTTATAATTGCTCTAGATCAGTGGTTCTCAAAGTGTATAGTACTGAGCCCTGAGTCTAGTGGTATTTAAAACCACAAATTAAAGGGCTCATTTCACACGCCGTGAATTATTAGGCATATGGTGCTGGCCTCATTTGTTTACAAATGTCTCTTTTCCACGCCTTAAGGCGTATTGGCATATATTTCTAGACACTTATCGATATTGAACAATGGACACTTGCGGCTGATGTGGTCAGTCACACGCCGGCCGATTTACTTCCCAAGACATTTACTGGTACCCATCTTAGGCTGAGTCTGCCCTGAAGCTTTGGTCAGTTTGAATACAAATTCGAATCCACCACAATGCGGATTGAACCCTGACCACCAGTACGGCAGGTGAGTGTCTAGGCACTACGCCACCGCGGTTCCAGGCCCTCATATATTTATAATTCATATAAAAATACACAAGTATTGATTGGCATTCATAGATGTAGGGGTAATAATTATAGAGTAGATGACGCACTAGACAACATAAACATTGAAAACTATAGTTACCGACCGGGGTGTCTAGTTGGTCATGCGTCGAAGTACACTTGTTACATCAGCTAAGCGCTGTATTCATTTGGAGATGACAGGTTCGAATCACGTTTGGTAACTAGAGCTTAAAAGTGTGTTGTTGTCTAGTGCGTCTTCTAGTCTCTAATTCTTACCCCTACTTCTATGAGCGCCAAACAGTACGTGTGTATTTATTTATGAACTGTCTTAGGGGCCTCAGTGTGTTCCCTAATTGATATTTCCATATCGATCAATTTGAATTCACCGAGGGATGTTGTCCATGTCACGGTCGCTGCTTTAATCTACAACACATCTTCTGGTATCCATTTTAGGCTGAGTGGATCCCATGTCCATCATTAAAATCCACGTGAATGCGAATGGAACCCATGACTATTGGACCGACAGGCCAGCGTGCTATTCACTGTGCTAGTCACTGTGCTATTCACTGTGCTAGTCACTCTGCTATTCACTGTGCTAGCTCGGTTTCCCTGTACAGAGTATTCTGCGGATGCATGAGCTCAGTTCACTTCTACACAAAATTTATGGCGTAAAAAAACAACGATATAAAATATAGACTCATCTGGTGCTCAAGGATTCAAAACAATGTATTCCTTGGTTGAGTTGAGCTGAGTTAAGAACCGACATCACTGCACTCAGGACATTCTCAGACGTGCTTTGTTCCTCCTTCAACAGTCAGCGAAGACTCACTCTACTAATCGTTCCCATCGCTATCTGATTGAAAGTTCTACTGGTCTTCCCTCTCAGTTTTGAGATTTTTCCAGAACCCCTGCCCCCCCCCACCCCCCCCCCCCCCCCCCCCCCCCCGCAATCTCATTCTTTCCATATACAGGTTCTCGGTCTGTTACCACGCCTTCTTCGCCTGGTCCCACAGGCACACGACCACCTCTCCCTTGTCCATAGATAATCTAACACGAAGAGATGCATTCTCTGCTTGTCTATCAGCCTGTTCATTCCCCTGTACTCCCGCATGACAAGGGCAGAAAATCCATACAGATCTCACAATCTGTGACCTCTGAAGCGACAATAGCCATTCCACGCGTAACATTTCTGGTTCCGCCTTCCTAAGCATACTCTTTGAATCCGTAATTGTATTCCTTAATGAATTTAAACATACTCGCTATAAATCATCAGGTACATACTGCAGAGGTATATATCTTGTTCACGGTAGCTTGTGGAAGGCGACATTTCAGACATTTAAAACAATGTATCCCTTAATATATATTGTGTGTGTGTGTCTATGTCTGTGTGTGTGTGTGTGTGTGCGCGCGGTGTGTGTGTGTGTGTGTGTGTGTGTGTGTGCGTGCGCGCGTGTGTGTAAATGTATTCGGTACAGTTGTACACTGCTTGGGAGGAATGAGAATGAAATTATAGGATACAGCGTCTGCTTCTAACTTGAAGAGTACGAGTTCGAATCGATATCAGAGAGATTATTCAATCAATCAATCATGTGCCATGCCGGAAAGCGTGGGCGGTCATGACTCGCTATTTCACTCGATCACCATAGTCGTGATTATTACACAATAAGAAATAAAAACATGTTATACTCTTCCCTCCCGCTGTTCCTGCATCGGATGTCTGGCCCTCACAGACCAGCGAAAGATAAGGAGATTCCGAGGGCTCTGAAATTACACACTTTAACGACCAATGCCTGCGCTATAGAGACGGTGCGGTGTTAAAATAAAAACAAGTTCTGTAGCAGGGTATGTGAAGTGCTTGGACCATTGCACTTTGTAAATATACAGTACTAGGACTATCGCACTTTGTAGATGTACGGAGTTAGGACTATCACACTTTGTAGATGTACGGTGACAGGACTATCACACTTTGTAGATGTACAGTACTAGGACTATCGCACTTTGTAGATGTACAGTACTACTAGGACTATCGCACTTTGTAGATGTACGGAGTTAGGACTATCGCACTTTGTATATGTACGGAGTTAGGACTATCACACTTTGTAGATGTACGGTGACAGGAATATCACACTTTGTAGATATACAGTACTAGGACCATCACACATGTAGATGTACGGTGTTAGGACTATCACACTAAGTAGATGTACAGTATTGCTACCATCACACTTTGTAGATGTACAGTGATAGGACAATCACATTGTGTAGATGTATGGTGATAGGACTATCACACTTTGTAGATGTACGATGTTAGGACTATCAGCCCTCTCACATGTCTCTACCTTGTCGTGGCAGAGGGGCTTGCGTGTCCCAAAGACCACAAGAGCTCTGCCGACGGAAGCACAACTACATGTCAGACAGGCCTTGGAATAGGAACCAGACCAAGAGAGACACAACCTGCTGCTCTGCAGGTACAGTTACATAAATAAACACACGGAGTATTATTTGGCGCTCAAGTAATACTACGTGTGTTTATTTATGTAACTGTTTCAGGGCCTCAATTGGTTCCCAAATTGATGCTCTGCAGGTATACTGAGGATAAGCAGTCAAAGACCGAATCAGGCGCACTATGCCACTAATTCTTGGTCGAGACACATACTCTAAGGCTCTCCGCTGAGGGATGTGAGCGTCGGGCCGATACTCACCCACAGCAAAATGGTGGTGAGATGCTAAACCTGCTACATGCTTGGTCCAGATATCCGTTTTTAGACTCTCATCCAAGGGATAAGAAGGATCCGCGGATGAGAGAGCATGGTCATTACTCGCTCTCTGCTGCGTGGAGGTAAGGTGCTGAGCCGGCAGCACATGTAGCCTACCTCGTGAGCGTTGCTAAAGGTGGAAAAGCGACCCAATCGCACGCAGTGATCACGATGCAAGTATGTACTAGAGCTCACTGAGTGAGCATAGAAAACGGTGAAAAACGTCTCATTAACACGAAATGGAACACTTGGCTAGCGAATCCATTACGTGGAAGTCCGAAGCGAAAGCTTGCTGAGTGGATTTTGGCTGCACACTGGCCTTTCCTGGTCTGTGCAGGGAGTGACCAGGGGCGAACGAAATGCCGAATACATGGAAGTGAGGAATTAAAGCAGCCATGAGCAGGACGTGGCGATTCCTCAGGTGAGCCCAGTCTCAGAGCACTATGTGCCCTATAATTATGGAAGCCTCCTTGGATAGCGGGGAATGCCCATGGTCTGCCCGTGCCTTCCCTTGAGAGTTGACCGTGATGTCTTTGACCGTTCTACCATGGCCAGCTGAGATGTGGGCGACACCACAACAGTAAGAGTTTAATGTCCCTCGAAACCCCTGGAAGGCAAACCCGTTAAAATCGCCCGCAGAAGTCGAATGTGCCGGCCGAAAGGTTGTAAATAAAGTGGCACAATGCAAAAACGTCCGAGTGAAAAGTCCTTAGTGCCAGGAAAAGCTCTAACCATATTTTCTTCCGGCTGGAACAGCTCTGACTATCTTGTCTTCCGATCGGAACAGCTCTGACTATATGGTCTTCCGTGCACAGCGTCCGTACACGTCCGAACCGAAAGCTCGCTGAGTGGAAGTCGTCTGCAGACTGACCGTTCCTGGTTCTTGCTGGCGCGGCCTGTAGCGAACGAAATGCCCAATACATGAAAGTGCAGAATTATAGCAACCATGTGCAGGTCATCGCAATTCCTTGGATGAGCCTAGCACCAGAGCGTTATGTATGGGCTCCGCAATTATGGAAACCTCCTTTGATGGCCAAAAATTCCCGTGGACTGCCCCTGCCTTCCTTGAAGGCAGACCGTGAAGTCTTCGACCGTTCTAACTTAACCAGATAGGATGTAGACTGCACCACAACAGTGAGAGCCGCCCAGGAATGCTAACCTGTTAATAAATGCACGCTAAAGTCGGATGTGTTTGCCTAAGGGTTTATGCCTAAGGCTCCCGTGTGTTGCCGGGGCCCATAAGGGAAGCAAAGAATAGCAACACTGTAGCCTACCACGCATGTCGTAAGAGGCGACTAAGGAGGCTTGATGGTTCCGTCGCCCTGCTACTGAGTGAGTGCGTGGCGCGACACTGTGAGCTGTGAGTTTCGTGTGAAGTGCTTTTGAATCTGCCCAAGTTTTTATTTTTGGAACGTGACTGCATGTTCGGAGCGATGGCAGGTGGCTATGTCCCAGAGTTGACCAGTTTTTGCCTTATGCAGAAATGCGTGGCTGCTGGGCTTCTGGTTGACTGCCACTGCCGTCGGTGATGAACTGTATGTTCGTGGACTGTGTAGGTGAACATCTAGGAAACATCCAGATAGGAAAATGACTGCCGATTCCATCAGAGATGAATTGGGTGTTTCGTGGGGGACTGGTGTGTTGACATTCTGGCGGCGGCATTATGCACAGTGTATCTGTGCGGGCTGTTGTTTGTCGAGACTCCTGTCTTTTCCACTTTTCACATTGGGCAGTGGGGAGCGTTTTGTGTGATATTAACTGGCACAGGAACGGAGCATAATGGGGACGACCCGTTGCTGTGAAGTTGGAACTGCGACTAACTAACTAACTAACTTTATGCCTAAGGGTGCCTAACCAGACACACCGCAATTACGTCTGGAAAAAAACAACACCCCGGATGAACGCAGAAGAAGAAGAAGAAGAAGAAGAAGAAGAAGAAGAAGAAGAAGAAGAAGAAGAAGAAGAAGAAGAAGAAGAAGAAGAAGAAGAAGAAGAAGAAGAAGGAAGACTATCACACAAAGCAAATGCACAGTATTACGACCATCACACTTTGTAGATGTACGGTGATAAGACCATCATACTTTGTAGATGTACGGTGATAGAACCATCACATTTTGTAGATGTAAGGTCACCTTTCTTCTTCGTCCCGGGACATGCGGGAGTCGAGGGAAATGAACGAGCTAATAAACTGGTTGGCTCTGCACCCACTGTAGAGGGCCAGCCCATGGATCTCGCTAATGTTATTAACATCCGTAAAGGGATGTCGAGAACAGAGGACTTTGACGTCAGTGAATCCACATCGTTGTCCAGGATGAAAGACTTGGGAGTAAGAATTGGCACTGCCAGACATGAGAGGTGCATCGGGAAAACGAGGTGCCTCGTTAACCAACACAGAACTGGCACTATTAGCCACCGAACGCTGAAGCATATGCTGGGGGGGGGGGGGAATGATCTGAGCACCTATGGACCTGTCCGGAGTGCAATGATGATACCCCAACTGATAACTGAGTGTCATGGTCTTATATGCGAGTAATAGTGTAAGTGCCGGTATGTAAGCGAGAGTCAGTGTAAGCATAGCTGAGGTCAAGGGCAGTAAGAGACACCACGGCTTGGCTGACGGGAGGTCAGACGAGAAGTCCGTGGACAGACCCACGTGATGTGGGAAGGTCAAGGAGGAGAGAGGCAGTGTGTGTGAGACAGCGAATAGAGACGGACGTGTGGAGATCTAGAGAGTGATAGAACGATAGAACGATAGTGTTTGTGACGGATAGATGGAGATGAACGTTGTGTATTGATATTCGAGGAATGTACTAACTGTGATATGTGCGGGATGATGTGAAGCTGTGATTGCGAATGATCATACGGGCGACAGTGTAAAGATCGCCATGTGAGCTAGCGCGTGGCTGCTGGTGTTGAACGATTGTTTGAGCGTGAAGTGCGACCATGTTGTCAGCCTGTAATATATTGTAATAAATGTTGTTCAGGAGATAGCTCCTGCGAGTTTCCAATTGCAGTCATGTGTTATTAGTATATGTGTCGTAGATGTTGTAATTTGCCTGTCCAAGTCCAGTGAGCTAGAAGGAGCTAATAGTTAGGACTCTGACAGGTATAATGGTGTCAGAAGTACACATGAACCACATTCCCATGTAAAACGCATTAAAAGAATGCTACTTAGGCAAAGAAGAAGATCAAGTGCATAATTTTGTAAAAAGCGGAAATTTGTTAACAAAAGCAGAACGAAAATAACATCATTTCTTTCCACAGCAGGTTTCAATTCTACAAAGCGACCGACGTAACCAGAACAGGTCAACGGTAACCAGCACGAGAATCACGTTCCTGTACATCAAGCGTTCGAGTAGTCAGCAGATAAAGATAAGTTGATTGATTTTGATTGCTAAGTACCCAAATCTGCATTCTTTGATTTGCTTGTATAAATACCATCACTAGTAGATTTGAATATTAATTAACAGAAAATGTCGGAGGATGAATACCAATCATATTTCTGGGGCACAGATCAGTACAAAAGTTTGCTAGATTTTTTTGATGATACACGAGCACAAAACAAAGCAGCTTGTAAGATAAACCATGACTTAATACATGATTGGACACAAAAATTTGAAAAGAAAATGCAAGACTACAAAATCCCAAAAGATTTTTGGGGTACATGGTACAGAGGACACTTACCAATAAAACACAAAAAACTTCAAGAGATCATACCTGATTTGTCAAGGACAGACTATGAATATTATAAAACAAGGATATTGAAACACTATATAAACTCTTTCGAGACTCTAAAAGTAGAGATACAAAATTTGAAACCAGCCACAGACAAGTCATTCACCCAGTATATAAGGGAATTAGAAGAATCTTTCAGAAAACTAACATTGGAAATTAAACATACAGACAACAATCAAGGAGTAATAAATTTCTTGTTAGTGGAAAAATTAAAAGCAACACTCCCAGCCGAATGCGGAAAATATTTAGAAGAACACAAAACAGAACCTATCAAAAACTTACTAGAAAAATGCCGCGAATATTACAACCAAAGTATAAACCTGGTTAAGAACACTCAACAGAAAAGTACTGTGAAAGCAACGGCATCTGCAGCCACAGATTGTCAAAACAAACCACAGAAAACAAAACCAGTACTATGCAAACATTGTAGCACTCCACATACAGAAAATGGAATATGCGATAAAAATCCCACTTATCAAGAATACCTAAATACTATTATAGCACAAAAACTGGGGAAGGTAAACCAAAGGAAATATAGAACAAAATGTCATTTTTGCCTTGCGTATGGCCACAGACGTTTCGAATGTGAAGGAGTAAAAAGAATACAGAAAGCAAAAGCAAATGCAGCCATAAACATTACAACAGACATTTCAGCAAAGAACTTAGAAAAAGTAAACATCACAGAGACGAAAACAAGACCAAACACTGCAAATTCAGAACAGACTGAGTTTTACCCATCAGACTTTGTACCATATTTCAATAATGTTGTTAACATCACTCTACCTCATTCCTTATTAAAAGAGGGTAATACTCAACAAGAAAGTGAGGAAATGAACAAAACCTCAAGACTGTCGTTAGGAAAACTAACGTTCCATGAAGGATACATCAATGACACAGTATGCACATGTGTACGCGACACAGGGTCCTGTCTTATCGGTCTTCGGAAGACCCTAGCTGATCCTAAAGACTACCTAGATGAGTACATCTATTGCAGAACTGTTTCAGGGACAGTAGAGAAATATCCTATGGCATGGGCCAATATAAAATCACCTTTCCTATCAGGCAGAGTAACTTGTGCTTTATTAGACAATCCATGCTGTGATTTATTAATTGGAAATGTATTAAATGTGACAGACTACACAGAGTCCAAAACTCACACAGGGCAAAAAGTTAACACCACAACAAGCACTGCCTTAACTACACCACTCATCATACAACAACATGATGAACAGACCAAAGTACCACACCATACCAACTTGATTACCATCTCACAACAAGAAAAAACAGAAACTGGTGTGTATCATCACAAGAAAAAAGGTGCAGAAAACAAGCATTTCACAAGAGCGAGAAAAGATCACAAATCATCATGGTACATACTATACCTCATGTACTCCCTGTTAACTACACACAGGCCCAAGTGCACACAGTGGATGGTTATACTCGCACTACTCATTGTAAATACAAAACAACTGACTTCACTAACAGTTTTATTCACACATCATCATGACGCAACACAGATGATATTACTCATGACAAACCAGCTAACTTTGTTACTTATATCATTACTGTTGAACCAAAGTTTGTTGTTACCACTGATAAACTCTATGTCAAATCAACTCAGACACATACTTATGCTGAACAATGTAAATCATCAGTCGGTGGAATTACTGACAAAAATCAGCAACAAATTACCCTACATATTTTGGAAAATATACACAAATTGCAGAAAAGCATACAAACATGCACGATTACATTTCAAAACTATACATGGTGTATTATTATTATTTGAACTATTGAATGTATACACACATGTACGAGTGCAGGTTTGGAGATAGCACTCAAAATGATCTCAACATGAAATTTGAAAATCCCCACCCTTCGGAAAATTTTAACCGTAACCCACTTTATATCTGTAGATCGAGTAACTCCAGGGTTGCCTTGTCTGCTGTACGACTCCAGCGCTATGATACTAGCACACTCCATTGTATAGACCAACATAAAGGGTCCTTCAACGTGAAAAGTGTCATCGGCGAAACAGTAAGACTCAACATGTGATTTCAGGTATCAAACAGTAAGATATACCCATATTGACTTTGTTTCAAACGAGTATCTACAGAATCTACCTTTTTGAAATCGACTAACAACGACAGGACTTCACAAGTACAGACACTCATTTCCAGTGAACAGTTTAATGAACCAGATGCCAACCTACAAACTATGGCAAAGACAGTCACAGACAGACGCACCATTTTTTTTACATGTGTGAATTCCAGCAATTTTACAGAACGAACTTACAAATTGTCCAAACTTGGTGAAAAGTCTTAATCACTATAGAGAAGGAAAGACAATATCATGATATACAGAAGACGTCAATAATCGGTTCAGAAAGAAGAAATGCCAAACATTCCAGCACCGCAATGAACATTGAACACTGTTAATTTAATTCCGTGTGCATAAATTTCACAGGACAAGAACAGTATCCTATACGTGCATAAAGGCAGCGACGATGAATATTTTATTGTAAATGTATTAACTGTATGACATCCAATGTCCAATTTTATTATTATATTAGTTTGTATTGTTATAATGTGATATGTACATATGAGCGTAAGTATAGTGGCGAATAGAATAAGTTGTAATGCTGAGAATCAACGCCTGGCAATCCCAGTGCGCGAATGTTACCAAACTTGCCTTCGCGTATGGTGGATAGCCCGACGAATGACGCTTAGCAATAGTGGTACAGAATTAACATCAGAATATGGTAATGTAATCGTCTGGCGCGATACATGATGATGATAATGTTACCAGTACCAGCATCCCTTGCAGTGCCTTGGGGTACGATGGGAAGCCGCTCTGTAAGCATGAATAAATAGAGGCGCGTGTCAGTTTCCCGGTCTCTCAAAACCAGACAACCGTGGCCGAAGGAGCGATTAGGTAGATCGCTGTAGAGATGTAGATACCATCAAATAGGGAGGCTTTAACCAGCCCTCCCCAGTCACTGGACTCTTGGTAGTGAACCCAGGCCATGGTTGTGGTTGTAGAGCAAACTTGAGCCCCGGCTCTGGTTAATGTCGTAGGCCACTCACATCCCCTTCATATACCTGTTTATGCCTGTTTATGCCACTATATCTCTGCTGTTAGGGTTATAGTTTTGTTACTCGTTATGTTATGGTTTTTCGCTGTATCTGGTCCCAGTCGACTTATGTGATGCGGGTGTCTTGTGTGGGTATTGAGGGTGCCCTTCGACTCAACTGAACACGATTTAGGTCTCACTGTCATTTAGAGACCGCCCCTGTAGTCAGTGCTAGGCAGCAGTTATCTCTAACTGTGGGATTTCAGATTCCCATTTCTGTATGTATCAACTGCCCATGAGTCCTGAGATGATTACAATAGAGAGTCCATACCTGCTGTTACCGTGGTTGTTTACGTTGAGGCTCTGTTGTTGCCATGTCCTTGTTGGTTTGTGAAGATGGGTACCTAGTCATGTGCGTAGCGATGTTAGGCAGCAGTGATTACTGTGGGAACATAGGTTCCCATTTCTGTATATGTCAATTATGTGACATGCCAGGATGCCTGTTTGTCACTAAACCATGCAGTTCTGTCAATAAAAACCTAATTTTGTTGTTCTTAATTTGTTTTGTTTAGTCTGTAGTTTGTTGTGTAAACTCATTGATCCTGTTACAGTCCAGCAGTGTAATCTTCTGTCTGGGGTGTACAACAGTACATCCCCCGCCCTAAGAACTCCTGGAATCTTCTGTCTAAATTCTACCCCTTTTCTTGTTAACAGAGGAGGATATACACAGTGCTCTTTCTCTATTTCTCCTTATTGTCCTTTTCTTCTCTGGCCCATTAAAAGTCAGTGTTGCGCTTCTTTGTCTTTGAGCACTTAAGTATAGCAAATTACATCTTCCTGTCCTTGATATCTACCTCCTATGACAGTAACAAGACGGAACATACCAACAGGGTGATGTCAACCAAAGAGATTAATAAGAACTCTCCATAACAGCAAACGAGGTGTACCCAAAAAGGGAAACAACTCACGGTCTGACATAAGATGAGGTAAGGGGGACTATGACATACAGGAAGTATATTCGAACCATGACCACAACATTGACATAGCGTGCTCATAAAGAATCGAGTAGTGTGTATTAAATAGAGAAGAGGGGGACCACGTCTGAATAGAGAGAAAATTTAAGAATGCTGTAAGAGGAAGTTGTAGTCTTATTCGAGGCGTGAATCAATGGAGAATCCTTAAACCAGCATAGCCACAATAACTATGAGATGATAATGCACAGCGAATCGATTGGGAAAAATGAACAGAATGTAATGTCACGGATTGGGGGTTGAATAGTATAACGAGGTATGACAAGTAGACCCAACCAGAACATTTGTCAGACCACGACAAAACCTTGAGAGAAACCTCAATACTGCAAAAGAGAGAACAATATTTGAAGTTAATCTCGGAAAAGATCAGAGCAAAAAGGGACGCAAGCGTAGACTGATGATCATATAATCCCCTGACAAGGTTAGAAAGATGTACCAAGAGTAACAACAACAGAATGTGTCACATTTCCAAGGGAAAGTGCCACATTGTTTGTGCGGGGGGAGAGTGTCATGGTCTTATATGCGAGTAATAGTGTAAGTGCCGGTATGTAAGCGAGAGTTAGTGTAAGCATAGCTGAGGTCAAGGGCAATAAGAGACACCACGGCTTGGCTGACGGGAGGTCAGACGAGAAGTCCGTGGACAGACCCACGTGATGTTGGAAGGTCAAGGAGGAGAGAGTCAGTGTGTGTGAGACAGCGAATAGAGACGGACGTGTGGAGATCTAGAGAGTGATAGAACGATAGAACGATAGTGTTTGTGACGGATAGATGGAGATGAACGTTGTGTATTGATATTCGAGGAATGTACTAACTGTGATATGTGCGGGATGATGTGAAGCTGTGATTGCGAATGATCATACGGGCGACAGTGTAAAGATCGCCATTGTGAGCTAGCGCGTGGCTGCTGGTGTTGAACGATTGTTTGAGCGTGAAGTGCGAACCATGTTGTCAGCCTGTAATATATTGTAATAAATGTTGTTCAGGAGATAGCTCCTGCGAGTTTCCAATTGCAGTCATGTGTTATTAGTATATGTGTCGTAGATGTTGTAATTTGCCTGTCCAAGTCCAGTGAGCTAGAAGGAGCTAATAGTTAGGACTCTGACACTGATAACTAATGTTGTTGATACATGGTGATATGACTATCACATTTTGTAGATGTACGATGCTAGAACCAACACACTTTGTAAATGTACGGTGATAGGACTCTCACACATTGTACATGTACATTACTAGGACCATCACACTTTGTAGATGTACGGTGAAAGGACTATCACATTTTGTAGATGTACAGTACTAGGACCATACATTTCGTAGATGTACAGTACAAGGACCACCACATTTTGTAGATGTACAGTACTAGGACCACCAGATTTCGTAAATGTACAGTACTAAGACCATCACATTGTGTAGATGTACAGTACTAGGACCATCAAATATTTTAGATGTACAACACTAGGACCACCACATTTCGTAGATGTACAGTACTAGGACCACCACATTTCGTAGATGTACAATACTAAGACCATCACATGTTGTAGATGTGCAGTACTAAGACCATCACATTTTGTAGATGTACAGCACTAGGACCACCACATTTCGTAGATGTACAGCACTAGGACCATCACTTTTTGTAGATGTACAGTACTGTGACAAAAAGGACTAGATTCCGCCTGTCCTCTGCATTATTTCCCCTTGGTCGGAATAAGACGGGTTGGTCTCCCTTGAGAATGGGACCATAGCTAGGGGAATCCCCGGCTAAATTAGTCCCTGCCTGACGTCATAGTCGGGTGAGTTCGAGAAGAATCGAGATTCTTCTCGAAGGGACTAGGCAATGTGCGTACGTGATGTTTGCTGTCACGTTGGACCCACAATTACATCAGGGAACACGGGATTCTGAAATTCTCCGTGAACCATGGGATTCTCTAAGCCCGGGATGTAATTGTGACGGCGCACTTAGCTATCCGCAGTGAGTCGCCATCCATCAATCGCCAGAGACAGCCGTAATGTATTGACTGCTGTAAAGAGATGACTTTGGTCGCTGTTAGAGCGGGACACCAGCAGTCAAGGAATGTGACTCAGAGATCCAAGGTCTTAATACAATATTAGTTAGCATGTTATCCGTCAATAAACCGCCGGCCGTCGAAATACTTTTAACGCCGAATGTAAAATAATTGTCTCGGCGAGCGAGTAAATTCTCCTCCGCGTATCTGCATTTCTAAGTAGCAGCTATCGATCGGCTAGGAAATATTTAGGCCAGCCGTCGACTGTAACGAAACCTGTGGTGTGTGTCAAAACATTAGGCCTGTGTAAATGTGTCCCAGCTGATCTGTTGTGTTAATATAATGTTATTGTAGCTGATATAATTTAAAGATGTTAGATTACCATTGTATGCATTGTTAATGAAATGAACGATGATGTTATCACTGCTATGTGTAAGTAGATTTGAGGTATTTTAACAGCTTTGAAGCCAGTGTGGTAACTATATTGTTGAGTGAATACATTCTTAGGACGGTGAGGAAGTTTGCCATCTAGTTAGAGTGTGTAATGCTAAAGGCAGTAATAGTGATTAGTTCTTAGCGTGAGCTAGCCAGTAATGTGTTGTTTGCTTAGCTAATAAGTGCTATAATGTATGCCTTAAGTAAGTGGTGTTTCTTAATTCCTGGAATCAAGGTGTTTGTATTTCCATTGGGAGATGAAGGTAAGTATTTGCTATGTTAGGCAACGAGTGTTATTACTCCTCTATGTAGAACTGTTTGGATTTACTTGATAGAGGTAGATAGGAATTATCTGTGGATTTCTGAGGTCACTGCTTGTTAATATGCCCGCCCGCCGGAGTGACTATGCGTGCCTGATCGTGCGTATAGTGTCTTCTAGACCGACTGGTTATATGGCCTGTCCGACCAAAGTTATTGTGCGTGACCGATGGTTGAATGAACATACCCGACCGAGAGCGAGGCGACGCTCTGTAATCAAGGCCGTTGCGCTAATGTAGAGCCGAGCTTCGAACAGAACCTTGTCTATCTCTACTGCTCTTCTCTTCGATAAACCTGATTCTGTTAGTGGAGTAACTTATTCACTGAAGTGAGGAAGTAGTAGTGACATCGGTGCCATTTAGGCAAGATTTGAGGGACTGGAGATTTAGTAGATGAGGGGCTGGATGCCACTCGAAAATGGATGACGTGGCCAAACTCGCCACGGAACCAAGGTGCTCTTGGCCCACAGCAGCTGTGGGAAAGTGTTCTCGGTGGATGGCCATCATATCTGTGATAGACTTGCACAGACTTGATCGTCATGGGTGAAGGTAAATTAATAAAGGGCAAACCTGTTCTGGGACAGAGATCACAGGACGAGAAAGCTGTGGCTTTTGTTTGAGTTTGTTAATTAGTTATTAACAATTCTGGTTAATAATTTGTTAATGCCATGTCAATTAATTATGGTGTATATAATTTATTAATGTAAAATAGTCATTAATGAGTTATGTTTAATTAATTGATCAATGGGTTAAGTGATTGATTAATTGTTGAGTTGTATGAGTGAGGAGGATATGTCCGGCTGGGCACCTCCTAGATAATGTAATCTCTACACTGAAAGTTAAGTAGGTGTATTTTATGATTGTGGTTGGTTAGTTGAAGTGAGTGAGTGTATAGACACCAGGTAGAGGATACAATGACAGAGTCAACAGTCTACTCTGGTGCTATCGGGCCAGCGTGCCCAGACGAGTTACTTGACTATATAATTGTGTACTATTGCTTTCTCTTGCACCCTCATGCTTGTACCTTGTAATCTAAGAGTTGATCTATGATGTTGATGATCTCCTATAATACTATATGATATATGTGTATTCCTCTGATGCATGAGTCAAAGTTGAGATGCATGTTAGTCTTAAGTTGTAGCCAGGTACTCACACCGACCTCCATGTTTCAGGATCTGTTATATATCTAATGGAGGATTCATGAGTTCATACCATAAACTCAATGGGACCAGCTACACTCCAGTGCCAGTCAAGGATGTTTGAGGCATTACTGGGAGCGGTCATCTGAATCTGCCAGAGTCAACGCATGAGAGCAAACTGAGTGTAGAATGATACGGTGGGTCTAAGCTCAGACCACCGCTACGAGTCCGACGTGTGTTTAGTCAAGCGATCCAGGTGGGGTCCAGGACTGAAGCGTCTCTGGAGTCACACCGGTAAGATACTGGTGCAGTTCTACAATTACTCAGTTATGACCTGTGAACTCTCATTGAAATGAATTCTAGTTGTGGTGATTGAGAGTGAACGCTGTTTATTAGCCACAACAATGGCCAGTTTATTATGTTTCCAGCCCGGCGGGGTCGTAATGGGACACATTGTATACTACATGTCAACTATGGTGTGAATCTACAGTTGTGATCCGTACTGAAGCCGAAACTTGGTCAAGTGACCTATAACAATGATTTGCTAGTCTTGTGAACACCGGAGTGATATTCTTGTTTGGGTAGGGATCTACCCCATTCCTAGGTGTTGGTGGACAATGATAGTGTCCGTGTGGAGGTAGTAGATACCTACAGAACTGTGCGTAATAGTGTCAGTGTGAAGGTAGTTGATGCCTACAGAACTGTGTAGAACAGAGACATGTGAATTAGTTGAGTGCTGATATCCACCTGTTGGAGCATTCAATTGACATTGTGGTTATATGGAGCCAGCGCTCCAGTTATAGGTTGCAGACAGTTTTCCCATTAAGTTGAGAAGCCGAAGAGCAACCAGGGTCTTAGATACGAGTGTATTGTGCTGTAGTACTTTTCTTCAGTGGGGACATCTAGAATTCTAGGGTCGGCCCAGACGTCATCAGCGGAGTGGAACTTGTGAGTTATTACGTCATCGAGGGATGACCAGTGTCAGTCAGGCATTAGTGATACGCCTGACCAGTCCGAGATCTTACTCAACAGTGGAAGGAGAGAACTTCAGAAGGGTCTACGCCTTGGAGTTCCTTTGCACTGGAGGTTCCTCGGGTGAGTCGTTAGCCACGACGGGACGACAGCACGAACTGAAGTCACATGCTCCGTGATGAAGACTGATCATCAGTAGATCTTCTTGCTGTTTTCCAGCAGCTGTGTACATATTGTCTTCTATCCAGGCTTT
The DNA here is from genome assembly GCA_014155875.1 of Cepaea nemoralis. Taxonomy (NCBI): domain Eukaryota; kingdom Metazoa; phylum Mollusca; class Gastropoda; order Stylommatophora; family Helicidae; genus Cepaea; species Cepaea nemoralis. The sequence goes on along the minus strand of JACEFZ010006031.1, from coordinate 194,623 downwards.
TCAGCCATCCCTCTCTTAGTTCAGTTGACGTATTCAGAAATTAAATTTTGCTTTGTTAGCCATGGCTTTGAGTATTAGTATGACTGTTGTCTTGTCCGAGCCCCCTGTGGGTAGGAATCCATAAGTGGGGAGGGGAAGGTCAGCTGTCCCGGCTTGTGTGGGGCCTTGTAGATGTAAAGTCCTATTGGGGTGGTCGGAGTAAAGGCTTGGGATATTAACTATAGTAACATACCTCTCCAAGCCCCGGGGGTTTTGTTACAAGTACTAGGACCACTACATTTCGTAGATGTACAGTACTAGGACCACCATCTTTCGTAGATGCACAGTACTAGGATCATCACACATAGTAGGCCTGTGCACGGAGGAACAGGCGGTCAGACTTTACTTAGTGTAATGAACGGCGGAATCTGATATCAAAGCCATAGTCGAAGCAATCATGCTATTGCCAGCGTAATATACTAACCGTTACATCCATGCGTCACAGTGTTTAAAGTCTTCTAGTTATTTGCCTTGCTCACCCCAGCCCTCCATGTTTGTGTGTGTGTGTGTGGGGGGGGGGGGGGGTGGTCTCGAAGGTATTGTGTAACAACCGGTGCCTCACCTCAATGGTCATTGTGTCCAGTTTCAGCGTGAATGTGTTCACGAATACTTTCTCTACTAGCCACGGTAGTGTAGTGGCTAGACTCCGGCAGTGGACCTGGTGGTGCTTGCGTCGATACGATGTTGAGCAGATTCCGATTCTTAATCACCTCTCCGAGTGCCGACTGGTATATACAATTTGGGATTGTACGGCACGATCAATGCGTTGTAAGGACTTATAAAATGGCTCTTTGCGTTACTTCCTCGATACAGCTTCCATCCAATGTTATGAGCTCCATCTACCCGTGGGTACTTTTTGGTTTCTAACAATTTTGCTACTGCAGTGGCATTGCGGCATACTCTTTTGCTATATAGATGTGCCATGTAGGGTGTAATGAACTTATTGTGCACACATGACTAGTTTTTCTGCCTTATCCGTTAATGGTCGATATAAAATATACTACCAATGAGTTCAGGGGACGAGTGATTTCATTACTAACAAATCTTCCTTGTAAATATGTCCTGCGCTATACTGGGGTGAGAACTCGGTATCTTCTGAGTGTAGGTGGAAGACGTAACCTTTCAGCCATGTCTCGTCCGTAAGATCCATACGATCTTTGAAAGTAGACTGAGCACTTATGGAGTTATCCGTGTGCTATGACAGTGATTACCCGTATTCCCTTTGTATTATATTATACCGCAACTGCAAACCCAAAAGACATGAATGTTGACTGATTGGTTGGTTATTTGGTAGGTGGGTTGATTAGTGAGTTAGTTGTTTGGTTGATTGGTTGGTTGGTTAATTGGTTGGTTGGCTGGTTGGTTGGTTGGTTGATTGGTTGGATTTGGGTTGTGGATTGGTTAGGTAGTTTATTTAGTAACTGGTTTGACTGATGGTTGGCTGGGTGGTTGGTCTGATAGTTACATTGTTAGTTGGTAGGTTGACTGCGTGTTTTGTTGGCTTTTGATTGGTTGGCTGATTTCGTTGCTAGTTAGTTGATTGCTTCGTTGTTTGGTTTGTTTATTTGGTTGTTTGTTGATCGGTTGGTTGGTGGTGTGGTTATGTTTTGTTTGTTGGCTGGCTGGTAGTGTGGGTGGATGACTGGGTGATTGATTGACTGGTTTGTTTGGTGGTATGTTAATCGACTGGCTAGGTATTTGGATGGTTTATTGGTATATTGGTTAATTGGTTGACTGGTCGGTTGGTTGGATAGTTGATTATTTGGTTGAGTGGATTGTTGCTTGGGTAGCTGATATGTTGCTGGGGGGCTGGTTGACTAGTGGTTGGCTGGCTGGTTGATTGCTAATTATGTTAAAGACTATGATTTTTAATTCTTAAATTTATTATAGTGACATTCAAGTCGCCTTACCCAGGAAATGGCCTTGTGTCTATCGGAGTAAGGTTGGCCACTTTCTCCGATACGGGACCAAATTACCATATCTGAGGGAATATTTTTCCGGAGCACTCCTCCCCCTCTTTACAACCAGACTGTGCAACCCGAACTGGAACTTCACATCTGCAGAGAGATATATTAGAATGTGACCATGATTCAGCACAGTGCACGCGGATTGGCTGAGACGAGGCCTAGACTGGTTCTGGGTACTTCATGAACATTTGACTCCAACCCAATTTAAGTAAGCAAGTAAAGGACTATTTTAATCACCATAACGCGCAATTAACATATGATGCTAGACCCACATTTGTACAGACCAATCTGTACTTTGTGTGGTCAGTATCACCACGGCCGTCTTTACTTTCTAAGACATGTCCTGGTACTCATTTTAGGGTGGGTCGAAATGGGAGCCAAGGTCAGTTTTACAATTTCCTATCGCTCCGATGCGAATTAAACACATGACCAGGGGCTGAAAGGCTAGCATCTAGCAACAACGCTACCGCTGTTCCCTCACAGTGGTCATAGGAACATTAGCTGTGTGCTCAGTCCGTGATCAATGCCTTTTGAGCAGCCTTTTATGTTCGTGAAGTTGAAACATGAGGTAGCTTGTCAAAGCTCAGGGTAAAGTTGATTCTTGTTGGACCGATTTATTCTGTCTAGGAAATTATATATTTACAGGATGGTAGTGCTGATCAGCAAGCAACATTGCTGATGTACACTTGAATCTCATTTACACTGGAACCGAAATTACAGAAGTTGGTGTACCATCGTTTCCACTTTGGACAAAAATATGACCTTAATTGAACAGCACCCAAATTTCAAATGTCGTTTAATTTTGCATTTAATATTTTTTTTATTTTGTGTGGGCTTTTGTTTATGTCTATCGTGTGTGTGTGTTGTGTGCGCGCGCGCGCGTGCGCGTGAGCGCACATACACACGTAAGCACACACATGTGAGAAGTAAGGCTTAGTTATATTGACCTTGTTTCGGAGAGCAACAGGTGATACGCAATGAAGAAGTTGCATTTGTTTGATGGCTTACAGGTTTTATCGTGTTACAGTCGATAAGGAAATAGGCCAGCGGTCTACTTCGATCCACAATGTGACTGACCTGGAACATTCTCCATGCTCTACAATCTGGTACATACAATCGTACACCTTTCTAGTTCCTTTCTTTCAAATCGACACTAGCAGGACAGTGATTCTAAGGTTCTGTAGATCTCATCCCTTTTGAGAGATTAAACCTGAGAGAGTTGTCAAGAGATTCCAGGAATTGTGTATGAATGCCAAGAAAAAATTTAGCGATTGTAATTCTAATTCATGGTAAATGTTCACATCCATAAAAGAGAATGTATACCACCATAGATTTCCTTAGTCTGGTTCCGCACAGGAATGTTGTTGTCATTGTGCATTTCGATCGTGGCAGCTTCAGATGTATCGTGATCTCTTTTCCTAAACAGAGCTGGGCCCATTGTTCTTGTACTTTTGCAAATGTATCTATCATTGTCTGTAGTTCTTTTTGACTTGTTTCTATGAAGACAGTGTCATCAGGATAACGTAAGTAAAACCAGAGGATGACATAAGTACAGAAATGAGATGGAGAATTATAAAAGAGAGAAAGAAATACGTACAGAAATGAGATGGAGACCGATAAAATAGAGAAGGATATGAGTACAGAAATGAGATGTAGAAGATAAAACGGAGAAAAATATAAGTAAAGAAGTGAGAATGAGAAAGATAAAACAGAAAAAGATATGATATAAGTATAGCAATGGGGAAGAGAAAAAAAATATAGAGGTGAAATGGGGGTAGATAAAATAGGGGAAGATATAAGTATACAAATGAGGTGGATAAAGACTGTTGGTGTCATCAGAAGAGACCGAATGAGAAACAAAGAAATTAAAAGCACCAAAGAAACAATACAAACCGGAGTCCTATAGATCTCAATGCCCGCCTCACACATAATGAAATCCGTCGTCTGTCCTCAGGTAAGGCTTGGGATTACAAAATCAACGGCTAACCTGCACACTACTTGGCGACTGGCTATGAACCCTCAGCCCGGAAACCAATCTTGCGGCACACAACAGCAATGTTACAGGTGTCGTATCGAAGACAAAACAGAAATGAAGAAGGACGGAAACAATATAAAGTTAGTTGCATTTCCTTTACAGGATGTTGCAATGAACCCCAGTATTTATTGGCTGTTTATGAATTTTCTAAGCAATTTTACGTTCAGTGGTTTTCCATTGCTTTCTGATCGACCAACGCTCATACTATTGTGAAAAATAACGCACATAGGTCTTCTCCGAAAATCTGCGGTTTACTTCGAACCTGGTATGTCGGGATTGTGAAACTACGTTTACTACCTCTAAGCCACAGACACTGACAGAACCAATATGGTGTATAGAATATTGTCAATCATACAGTTCTGTCTAAGAAGGGAGTTAGACAGGCGAAGAGTTAGAGCATCGCTGTGCTGGTCCGGCAGCATCTGTAGCTTGTCTTGTTCCAGACGTATTGGCATTACTTTTCCTCTGGAGTAAACTAGGCAGGCCGAGAGAGAGATCATGCTGCATGGGCAAAACATGGTCTCTTAATTCAGCCCAGGATTTGTGCTATGGAGACGTATAACCAGGCTTGTCCATGGGACATATTTTTCTTTCCCATCCCACCCCATGGTAATTTATGCCTGTCCCATCCCATCCCATCCTATGGGAACTTTCCCATGGGATTCCCATGGGAATAACATTCCCATGGCCAAGCCTGCCAAGCTTGTCCATGGGACATATTTTTCTGTCCCATCCCATCCCATGGTAATTTATGGCATGGGATTTCCATGGGAATAACATTCCCATGGCCAAGCCTGGGTATAGCTCCATTTGATAAACCGTCGTCTGTGAAGACAGTATGGTGCCAATCTGCCAGCCAGCCAGCCAGTCAGTCAGTCAGTCAGTCAGTCAGTCAGTCCAGCCAGCCAGTCAATCAATCAATCAGTCAGTCAGTCAGTCAGTCAGTAATCATCTAATGGACTGTCCTGTGCAGAAAGTTACAACAACAGTCTTTCTAAATTCCTCTCTATCATGAACCAGATGTCCTGTTTACTTTGCTGTCTTGTGTAAATTATCTTTTAAAATCTTGAATCGATCTTCATTGTGATCTTCCTTTTCCTCGCCTCCCAGGCACTTCTTGAAATAAGGTATCACCAAGAGAGATAGGATTATCATTAGTTAATTTATTCTCATTATGTTTGTCTTTGCGCTATTAATTTAAAAACCAAATTGTTGTGACCTTGCATTTTGTTTGTTTGTTTGTTTGTTTGTTGTTTGTTTGTTTGTTTGTTCGCATATCCTTTACAGGACATCGCTGTCAACATCAGCATCTTTCAGCTGATTGTTGATTTCTTGGCAAGATTACGCTCAGTAGTTTGCCATTGCTTTCTGAGCGACCGGCTCACATACCCGGTAAGTTACCGACACGGAGAGAACCGCTACCGATTCTCGCGCAACGTCACGTTACTTACGAAAGTATACGAGATTACGGAGAAAGTCGTGTAACCTCTAGACCAGGGAGACCGGCGACCTTACATTGAATGTGTTTAATTTATCTTGCATCTGATATCTTGAGTAGGACAGGAGGGGAATGTCATCAGCGATTTCCAGGTCATCGAACTGCTTTATCAGAGAGGTCCTTTGAATATCTTTTGTGACGCTACTTGATATTGCCTCATAATCTAGTCGAGTCAGAATGAACAATCATCATCATCTTCCCCTGCTGCCGTCACGCGTCGTGGAGAGGAATAGTTGATGTTTCATCGTCAGATAGGTGGCACTGAAAAGTGTCATTCCGTGTGATTGTACAATTTCTTTGATGTCGTCAATCCATTTCTTCCCGAATGTCATCTTGCTCTCGGATCACATCTTTTTCTTCCATTATAATATCACATGTTTAGTCCTGTCTGTATTTTATTTGATCTAGACCAGGGGTGGGCAAACTACGGCAACTGATTTTATGCGGCCCGCGAGGGCATTTAGAAATAAATATTTTTACTTCCTTTTTACGTTATTTTGTTTAATTTTACAGAATTTATGTACCGTTATGATTGTTTTAACATTTATGATAAAATTTCTTTCTAATTATCTATTTTTGTAAACAGTCCTTGACCTTCGTAATGTAATGCTTCTTCTTCTTCTTCTTTCGTTCGCCTTAAATATGTCTATAACTGCAATGTTGCCTCTTGTATGAATTTAACTGTCCTTTTTAGTTCACTCAGCAGTCCATAGAGTTTATCTTCCACTGTCGTCTCTCTAGGCCAGAAGGTTTGCCTAGACATGTTGTAATTTTGGCAGTCTTTGAGTATGGAAAAGTTAAATGAACTGAATGTCAAACTTCAGGGCAATGGTATGTTTGCACATAAATTGTATGTACATGTAAAATCATTTCAGGCAAAGCTCTCACTGTTCTCCAGATAAGCAAGTGAAAAAAGATTTTGTCACTTCCCTTTGCTAAAACAAGAAACCATTTCTGGTGAAATGACTGAAAAGTACAAAGCCAATTAGATGCATTGATTGAAGAATTTGGATGGGGATTCCGAAAACTTAGAGCCACAGTTCAATATTCTCAGTTCCCCTTTTAGTGCAGTAGCTGATACAGTACAGTTGGAGCTGCTTGACTTACAAGCAGATTATGACATGAAAGAGAAATTCATGACAGATGGTTTGCTGGATTTCTATGGATCTTTATCACAAGAATCATTTCCCAACTTGAAAAACTTTGCAGCTAAACTTGTATCATTGTTTGGATCAACATACATTTGCGAACAAGCATTCTCTTGCTTGAAGATCAACACATCTAAGAATATGTCTTTATTGTAGGACTGCAACTCGCATGCTGTCATGCGAATTTCAACAAGTAAACTTGCTCCAGATTTCAAGAATATTGTCAAAAAGTGCAAGCAGTTACATACATCTCACTAGAAATCAACAATTATAGAGACATTGTAGTCGGTCTGTGTCTAAATTAAAGCCATTGATAGATAATTAAGAATATTTGTTAGAACAGCAACAATTCACCTAAACGAACATCCTTTGAAACAAGTAAAGAGTTTCAGGTACTTAGGAAGTATAATATCATCAAATGGCAGATCAGAAGACGAGACCGAACATAGATGCAATAAGGCAAACCAACTCATTGGACAAATGGCACCAATACTAAAGAACAAACAAGTATCAATAACTACTAAGAAAGCACTTTACAATACAATCTTCCTACCAACTCTATGCTAATAATGCCAAACCTGGACAATGTCAGAAAAAGAGAAAAGAAAAATCACAACAACAGAAATGAGATTCCTGAGAAGAATCCTCAACGCATCAAGAAGAGATAAGATCAGAAATGAAGAAATCAGGACTGAAGTGGGCGTTATAAGCAGCAATAGATTTTATTAGAAAGCAGCAATTCAAATGGTTTGGCCATGCAAGAAGGTTACCAGTCAACAGCATACCACAACAAGAAATGATGTACAGACCAGATGGAAACAGAGGAAGAGGCCGACCACGTAAACGTTGGACGGAGGGAATATCAGTGCCCGTGGGAATATCGATACATGAAGCCCATAATCTGGCACTCTCAGGATGTTTATACTTCACTGTCACGGGATATTGTGAGTTTAGTGATTCCCTGATAAACTAGAATAGTAATATTAATTGCAATGTATGAGGATGGAAAACAATCGAGTACTTCAGTCTGAGGTGAGGACAAAGTGAAGGTTATTGACCGAATGGTATAGACGACAGATACCAGTTGTTATCAGGGGTCATTGACTGCCGATCTTATCGGACAAACAACACGGAGACGGGAGGTTGAGGAAAACACGAAGACGTGGATCAAAGCGTTAAAACTGATTGATGTACGAGAGTTTGGGAAAGCGGGGAGTAGCGGAGAAAAACGGGACGGAGCGGCCAGGAACGAATACGTGATTTCACAGACTTTTGATGTGAAGGAAACGGCAAATTAGATTGTTGATGTAGGGACATCAAAAGAGAACGGAGAATTGGAACTTAGTATAAATTGTTGGAAACTTGTTTTTGTGGTTAGTGTGCTACCAAACTGGACGGAGAATGGTTCTATGCGTCCTTAAATAGAAGAGAAATATTAGGTCCCTAATTGCTTAGAGGCGATGGGACTGTGGTGCTTATGTGCGTGTGTATTTCGATTCATGGACTAACATAGATAGTATAAGGTAATGAAGCTGTAGCTTAGTAATCTAGCCTATTGAACTAGGGGTCTGTGCTTTGCTGTTACCATTTCCTTCTTTTAGCTAATCATGTAGACTTTAGTGAACTCATCTGTCTTATGTCAGAGTATCTTTCGGAAGCGTCTAAGTACGGCTGGAAGCATGCTCTCACATAAGAATTAGTCTGAAGCAGACTAATATCACCAGGTTATATATCACCCACAGGTTCCACGAAAACTCCTGACATACTCAGAGAAGATACGAAAGTTACTTCACTTGTGCAGAGATACGGTACATCACCTTAAGAAATAAGATAAGAAAGTTACTTCACTAGTGCAGAGATAACTAATCGAAAAAGATGAGAACTCTGTAATTCAAAAGTATCGAGGTTAAAAAAGTGATGTAAAGGACGTTAAATTGCTGAAGGCAGGGCGACATAAAAATGCCTATATTTGCACTGTAGACTAATATAAAGAACCAATGGATAATTCACGAACAGTTTCCATGCCTACAAATAGTGGAAATTAACTAACTGGAACAGTGTGTAAAACATTTATAGTAGATCTAGAGACAGTGTTAGACAGTGGTGATGTGTTTTCAGTGATGGACTTTACTAACTTCCAAAAAGGGAAATCTGTAAAAGTCAGAGACTTACCTTAATCGCATTATTTTATGGTGATCAGACGGTGAACATTTTTCCAATATTGGAATACGTCCAGACTCAAGCGGAGCGGAGCATCCAGGGTGAGAGCTGTCCATATATGTGTGAGGTCTTGTTGCATGACCGTATAAAGATGGGAGATACGATACGGCACATACGAATTCCAGAGTCCTATCTCGCACTCACAATAGAAGACACTACCAACTACATATACACATTCAATCCATACAACTGACATAGTTTTCCGCATTAAATATTTTATTAATTGTTGGAGGAAACTGTTGTCTGGGTATGTTATGAAGGAATAAGAGAGAGAGAGAGAGCGAGAGAGAGAGAGAGAGAGAGAGAGAGAGAGAGAGAGAGAGAGAGAGAGAGACAGAGAGAGACAGAGAGAGAGAGAGAGAGAGATAGTGAGTAGAAGACAGAACGGAGGAGTGTAGACAAAAGTCTGTCAATAATTCCCAAGTATAAGGATCTTAAAGGTGTGCTTGTTGATTCCACTGTCCTCCAGGGACGACAAGCGACAGTCACCTCGACACCGCAAGGTACAAGAGGAACATAATGAGATGAGATGACATGAGAAGAACAAGTTGTAAAATCTTGTTTACAAATTAGTAAAAGTTTTTGTCCATATTGTCAAATATAATATATAAGTGTATAAGTAAAATAAAATTGCAATAATTAGTTATTTATACTGCTTAGTAACTTATAAATAATTAATAATTACTTATTCTAAAAGGTTCTGATATATATATATATATATATATATATATATATATATATATATATATATATATATATATATATATATATAATATATATATATATACTATATATATATATATATATATATATGCGCCTCCCCCCCCCCCCCCCCCGATAGCGTTACATTTGTCAGTGCGGCCCTACAAAAAGGTTGCCCACCCCTGATCTAAACTAATGTTGTTTTCCTGGTGTTTACAGAAAGTGCAATGTCCACACTCTCTATTACTACAATGTCCGCACTCTCTATTACTACAATGTCCACACTCTCTATTACTACAACGTCCGCACTCTCTATTACCACAACGTCCACACTCTCTATGACTACAACGTCCGCACTCTCTATTACCACAATGTCCACACTCTCTATTACTACAACGTCAGCACTCTCTATTACTACAATGTCCATACTCTCTATTACTACAACGTCCGCACTCTCTATTACTACAATGTCCACAATCTCTATTACTACAATGTACGCATTCTCTATTACTACAATGTCAGCACTCTTTATTACTACAATGTACGCATTCTCAATTACTACAATGTCCACACTCTTTATTACTACAATGTCCGCAATCTCTATTATTACCATGTACGTACTCTCTATTACTATAATATCAGCACTCTTTATTACTACAATGTTCGCGCTCTCTATTACTACAATGTCAGCACTCTTTATTACTACAATGTCCGCACTCTCTATTACTACAATGTACGCACTCTCTATTACTACAATGTACGCACTCTCTATTACTACAATGTCAGCACTCTTTATTACTACAATGTATCGCCTCTCTATTACTACAATGTCCAGCACTATTCTATTACTACAATGTCCGCACTATCTATTACTACAATGTCCACACTCTCTATTACTACCATGTACGCACTCTCTATTACTACAATGTCAACACTCTTTATTACTACAATGTACGCACACTCTATTACAACAATGTCAGCATTCTTTATTACTACAATGTACGCACTCTCTATTACTACAATGAGTGCACTATCTATTATTACAATGTCCGCACTCTCTATTACTACACTGTCCGCACTCTCTATTACTACAATTTGTGCACTATCTATTAATACAATGTTAACATTCTCTATTACTACAACGTCCGCCCTCTCTATTACTACAATGTCTGCACTCTCTATTACTACAATGTCCACACTCTCTATTACTACCATGTCCGCCCTCTCTATTACTACAATGTCAACACTCTCTATTACTACAATGTCCGCACTCTCTATTACTACAATGTCCGCACTCTCTATTACTACAATGTCCGCACTCTCTATTACTACAATGTCAACACTCTCTATTACTACAATGTCCGCACTCTCTATTACTACAATGTCAACACTCTCTATTACTACAATGTCCGCACTCTCTATTACTACAATGTCTGCACTCTCTATTACTACAATGTCAACACTCTCTATTACTACAATGTCCGCACTCTCTATTACTACAATGTCCGCACTCTCTATTACTACAATGTCCGCACTCTCTATTACTACCATGTACGTACTCTCTATTACTACAATGTCCGCCCTCTCTATTATTACAATGTCCGCACTCTCTATTACTACAATGTCAGAACTCTTTATTACTACAATGTCCACACTCTTTATTAGTACAATGTCCCCAATCTCTATTACTACCATGTACGCACTCTCTATTACAACAATGTCCACACTCTCTATTACTACCATGTCCGCCCTCTCTATTACTACAATGTCAGCACTCTTTATTACTACAATGTTCGCGCTCTCTATTACTACAATGTCAACACTCTTTATTAATACAATGTACGCACACTGTATTACAACAATGTCAGCATTCTTTATTACTACAATGTCCGCAATCTCTATTACTACCATGTACGCACTCTCTATTACAACAATGTACGCACTCTCTATTATACAATGTACGCACTCTCTATTACTACAATGTCAGCACTCTTTATTACTACAATGTTCGCGCTCTCTATTACTACAATGTCAACACTCTTTATTACTACAATGTACGCACACTCTATTACAATAATATCAGCATTCTTTATTACTACAATGTCCGCAATCTCTATTACTACCATGTACGCACTCTCTATTACAACAATGTACGCACTCTCTATTATACAATGTATGCACTCTCTATTACTACAATGTCAGCACTCTTTATTACTACAATGTTCGCGCTTTCTATTACTACCATGTACGCACTCTCTATTACAACAATGTACGCACTCTCTATTATACAATGTATGCACTCTCTATTACTACAATGTCAGCACTCTTTATTACTACAATGTCCGCAATCTCTATTACTACCATGTACGCACTCTCTATTACAACAATGTACGCACTCTCTATTATACAATGTACGCACTCTCTATTACTACAATGTCAGCACTCTTTATTACTACAATGTTCGCGCTCTCTATTACTACAATGTCAACACTCTTTATTACTACAATGTACGCACACTCTATTACAATAATATCAGCATTCTTTATTACTACAATGTCCGCAATCTCTATTACTACCATGTACGCACTCTCTATTACAACAATGTACGCACTCTCTATTATACAATGTATGCACTCTCTATTACTACAATGTCAGCACTCTTTATTACTACAATGTCCGCAATCTCTATTACTACCATGTACGCACTCTCTATTACAACAATGTACGCACTCTCTATTATACAATGTATGCACTCTCTATTACTACAATGTCAACACTCTTTATTACTACAATGTCCGCAATCTCTATTACTACCATGTACGCACTCTCTATTACAACAATGTACGCACTCTCTATTATACAATGTATGCACTCTCTATTACTACAATGTCAGCACTCTTTATTACTACAATGTTCGCGCTTTCTATTACTACAATGTACGCACTCTCTATTACTACAATGTACGCACTCTCTATTACTACAATGTCCGAACTCTCTATTACTACCTGTCTCTTATACACATCTCTACATGTCCGCACTCTCTATTACTACAATGTGTGCACTATCTATTATTACAATGTCCGCACTCTCTATTACTACACTGTCCGCACTCTCTATTACTACAATTTGTGCACTATCTATTATTACAATGTTAACACTCTCTATTACTACAATGTCCGCCCTTTCTATTACTACAATCTGCACTCTCTATTACTACAATGTCCACACTCTCTATTACTACAATGTCCGCCCTCTCTATTACTACAATGTCAACACTCTCTATTACTACAATGTCCGCACTCACTATTACTACAATGTCCGCACTCTCTATTACTACAATGTCCGCACTCTCTATTACTACCATGTACGCACTCTCTATTACTACAATGTACGCACTCTCTATTACTACAATGTCCGCACTCTCTATTACTACCATGTCCACACTCTATATTACTACAATGTCCGCCCTCTCTATTATTACAATGTCCGCACTCTCTATTACTGCAATGTCAGAACTCTTTATTACTACAATGTCCACACTCTTTATTACTACAATGTCCACAATCTCTATTACTACCATGTACGTACTTTCTATTACAACAATGTACGCACTCTCTATTATACAATGTTCGCACTCTCTATTACTACAATGTCAGCACTCTTTATTACTACAATGTTCGCGCTCTCTATTACTACAATGTCAACACTCTTTATTACTACAATGTACGCACACTCTATTACAACAATGTCAGCATTCTTTATTAATACAATGTCCGCAATCTCTATTACTACCATGTACGCACTCTCTATTACAACAATGTACGCACTCTCTATTATACAATGTACGCACTCTCTATTACTACAATGTCAGCACTCTTTATTACTACAATGTTCGCGCTCTCTATTAATACAATGTCAACACTCTTTATTACTACAATGTACGCACACTCTATTACAACAATGTCAGCATTCTTTATTACTACAATGTCCGCAATCTCTATTACTACCATGTACGCACTCTCTGTTACACCAATGTACGCACTCTCTATTATACAATGTACTCACTCTCTATTACTACAATGTCAGCACTCTTTATTACTACAATGTTCGCGCTCTCTATTACTACAATGTCAACACTCTTTATTACTACAATGTACGCACTCTCTATTACTACAATGTACGCACTCTCTATTATACAATGTACGCACTCTCTATTACTACAATGTCCGAACTCTCTATTACTACATGTCCGCACTCGCTATTACCACAATGTGTGCACTCTCTATTACTACATGTCCACACTCTCTATTACTACATGTCCACACTCTCTATTACTACATGTCCGCACTATCTATTACTACAATGCCCGCACTCTCTATTACCACAATGTCCACACTCTCTATTACTACAATTTGTGCACTCTCTATTACTACATGTCCACACTCTCTATTACTACAATGTCCGCACTCTCTATTACTACATGTCCGCACTCTCTATTACTACATGTCCACACTCTCTATTACTACATGTCCACACTCTCTATTACTACAATTTGTGCACTCTCTATTTCTACATGTCCGCACTCTCTATTATTACAATGTGTGCACTCTCTATTACTACAATGTCCGCACTCTCTATTACTACAATGCCCGCACTCTCTATTACCACAATGTCACCACTCTCTATTACTACAATGTACGCAGTCTCTATTGCTACAATGTGTGCACTCTCTATATTACAATGTTAACACTCTCTATTACTACAATGTCCGCCTCTCTTATTACTACACTGTCTGCACTCTTATTACCACAATGTCCACACTCCTATTACTACATGTCCACACTCTCTATTACTACATGTTCGCACTCTCTAATACTACAATTTGTGCACTCTCTATTACTACAAGTCCGCACCTCTCTATTACTACAATGTCAACACTCTTTATTACTACAATGTCCGCACTCTCTATTACTACAATGTACGCACTCTCTATTACTACAATGTACGCACTCTCTATTACTACAATGTCCGAACTCTCTATTACTACATGTCCGCACTCGCTATTACCACAATGTGTGCACTCTCTATTACTACATGTTCACACTCTCTATTACTACATGTCCACACTCTCTATTACTACATGTCCGAACTATCTATTACTACAATGCCCGCACTCTCTATTACCACAATGTCCACACTCTCTATTACTAAAATGTGTGCACTCTCTATTACTACATGTCCACACTCTCTATTACTACAATGCCCGCAATCTCTATTACCACAATGTCCACACTCTCTGTTACTACAATGTCCGCACTCTCTATTACTACAATGTCCGCAATCTCTATTACTACATGTCCACACTCTCTATTATTACTATTTGTGCACTCTCTATTACTACATATCCACACTCTCTATTACTACAATTTGTGCACTCTCTATTACTACATGTCCACACTCTCTATTACTACAATGTCCGCACTCTCTATTACTACATGTCCGCACTCTCTATTACTACATGTCCACACTCTCTATTACTACATGTCCACACTCTCTATTACTACAATTTGTGCACTCTCTATTTCTACATGTCCGCACTCTCTATTACTACAATGTGTGCACTCTCTATTACTACAATGTCCGCACTCTCTATTACTACAATGCCCGCACTCTCTATTACCACAATGTCCACACTCTCTATTACTACAATGTACGCACTCTCTATTACTACAATGTGTGCACTCTCTATTATTACAATGTTAACACTCTCTATTACTACAATGTCCGCCTTCTCTATTACTACAATGTCTGCACTCTCTATTACTACAATGTCCACACTCTCTATTACTACAACGTCCGCACTCTCTATTACCACAATGTCCACACTCTCTATTACTACAGCGTCCGCACTCTCTATTACCACAATGTCCACACTCTCTATTACTACAACGTCTGCACTCTCTATTACTACAATGTCCATACTCTCTATTACTACAACGTCCGCACTCTCTATTACTACAATGTCCACAATCTCTATTACTACAATGTACGCATTCTCTATTACTACAATGTCAGCACTCTTTATTACTACAATGTACGCATTCTCAATTACTACAATGTCCACACTCTTTATTACTACAATGTCCGCAATCTCTATTATTACCATGTACGCACTCTCTATTACTATAATATCAGCACTCTTTATTACTACAATGTTCGCGCTCTCTATTACTACAATGTCAGCACTCTTTATTACTACAATGTCCGCACTCTCTATTACTACCATGTACGCACTCTTTATTACTACAATGTCCGCAATCTCTATTACTACCATGTACGCACTCTCTATTACTACAATGTACGCACTCTCTATTATTACAATGTCCGCACTCTCTATTACTGCAATGTCAGAACTCTTTATTACTACAATGTCCACACTCTTTATTACTACAATGTCCACAATCTCTATTACTACCATGTACGTACTCTCTATTACAACAATGTACGCACTCTCTATTATACAATGTTCGCACTCTCTATTACTACAATGTCAGCACTCTTTATTACTACAATTTTCGCGCTCTCTATTACTACAATGTCAACACTCTTTATTACTACAATGTACGCACACTCTATTACAACAATGTCAGCATTCTTTATTAATACAATGTCCGCAATCTCTATTACTACCATGTACGCACTCTCTATTACAACAATGTACGCACTCTCTATTATACAATGTACGCACTCTCTATTACTACAATGTCAGCACTCTTTATTACTACAATTTTCGCGCTCTCTATTACTACAATGTCAACACTCTTTATTACTACAATGTACGCACTCTCTATTACTACAATGTACGCACTCTCTATTACTACAATGTACGCACTCTCTATTACTACAATGTACGCACTCTCTATTACTACAATGTCCGAACTCTCTATTACTACATGTCCGCACTCGCTATTACCACAATGTGTGCACTCTCTATTACTACATGTCCACACTCTCTATTACTACATGTCCACACTCTCTATTACTACATGTCCGCACTATCTATTACTACAATGCCCGCACTCTCTATTACCACAATGTCCACACTCTCTATTACTACAATTTGTGCACTCTCTATTACTACATGTCCACACTCTCTATTACTACAATGTCCGCACTCTCTATTACTACATGTCCGCACTCTCTATTACTACATGTCCACACTCTCTATTACTACATGTCCACACTCTCTATTACTACAATTTGTACACTCTCTATTACTACATGTCCGCACTCTCTATTACTACAATGTGTGCACTATCTATTATTACAATGTCCGCACTCTCTATTACTACACTGTCCGCACTCTCTATTACTACAATTTGTGCACTATCTATTATTACAATGTTAACACTCTCTATTACTACAATGTCCGCCCTTTCTATTACTACAATCTGCACTCTCTAATACTACAATGTCCACACTCTCTATTACTACAATGTCCGCCCTCTCTATTACTACAATGTCAACACTCTCTATTACTACAATGTCCGCACTCACTATTATTACAATGTCCGCACTCTCTATTACTACAATGTCCGCACTCTCTATTACTACCATGTACGCACTCTCTATTACTACAATGTACGCACTCTCTATTACTACAATGTCCGCACTCTCTATTACTACCATGTCCACACTCTATATTACTACAATGTCTGCCCTCTCTATTATTACAATGTCCGCACTCTCTATTACTGCAATGTCAGAACTCTTTATTACTACAATGTCCACACTCTTTATTACTACAATGTCCACAATCTCTATTACTACCATGTACGTACTCTCTATTACAACAATGTACGCACTCTCTATTATACAATGTTCGCACTCTCTATTACTACAATGTCAGCACTCTTTATTACTACAATGTTCGCCGTCTCTATTACTACAATGTCAACACTCTTTATTACTACAATGTACGCACACTCTATTACAACAATGTCAGCATTCTTTATTAATACAATGTCCGCAATCTCTATTACTACCATGTACGCACTCTCTATTACAACAATGTACGCACTCTCTATTATACAATGTACGCACTCTCTATTACTACAATGTCAGCACTCTTTATTACTACAATGTTCGCGCTCTCTATTAATACAATGTCAACACTCTTTATTACTACAATGTACGCACACTCTATTACAACAATGTCAGCATTCTTTATTACTACAATGTCCGCAATCTCTATTACTACCATGTACGCACTCTCTGTTACAACAATGTACGCACTCTCTATTATACAATGTACGCACTCTCTATTACTACAATGTCAGCACTCTTTATTACTACAATGTTCGCGCTCTCTATTACTACAATGTCAACACTCTTTATTATTACAATGTACGCACTCTCTATTACTACAATGTACGCACTCTCTATTATACAATGTACGCACTCTCTATTACTACAATGTCCGAACTCTCTATTACTACATGTCCGCACTCGCTATTACCACAATGTGTGCACTCTCTATTACTACATGTCCACACTCTCTATTACTACATGTCCACACTCTCTATTACTACATGTCCGCACTATCTATTACTACAATGCCCGCACTCTCTATTACCACAATGTCCACACTCTCTATTACTACAATGTCCGCACTCTCTATTACTACATGTCCGCACTATCTATTACTACATGTCCACACTCTCTATTACTACAATTTGTGCACTCTCTATTACTACATGTCCACACTCTCTATTACTACAATGTCCGCACTCTCTATTACTACATGTCCGCACTCTCTATTACTACATGTCCGCACTCTCTATTACTACATGTCCACACTCTCTATTACCACAATGTCCACACTCTCTATTACTACAATTTGTGCACTCTCTATTACTACATGTCCACACTCTCTATTACTACATGTCCACACTCTCTATTACTACAATGTCCACACTCTCTATTACTACATGTCCACACTCTCTATTACTACATGTCCGCACTCTCTATTACTACATGTCCACACTCTCTATTACTACATGTCCACACTCTCTATTACTACAATTTGTGCACTCTCTATTTCTACATGTCCGCACTCTCTATTACTACAAAGTGTGCACTCTCTATTACTACAATGTCCGCACTCTCTATTACTACAATGCCCGCACTCTCTATTACCACAATGTCCACACTCTCTATTACTACAATGTACGCAGTCTCTATTACTACAATGTGTGCACTCTCTATTATTACAATGTTAACACTCTCTATTACTACAATGTCCGACTTCTCTATTACTACAATGTCTGCACTCTTTATTACCACAATGTCCACACTCTCTATTACTACATGTCCGCACTCTCTAATACTACAATTTGTGCACTCTCTATTACTACAAGTCCGCACTCTCTATTACTACAATGTCAACACTCTTTATTACTACAATGTCCGCACTCTCTATTACTACAATGTACGCACTCTCTATTACTACAATGTACGCACTCTCTATTACTACAATGTCCGAACTCTCTATTTCTACATGTCCGCACTCGCTATTACCACAATGTGTGCACTCTCTATTACTACATGTTCACACTCTCTATTACTACATGTCCACACTCTCTATTACTACATGTCCGAACTATCTATTACTACAATGCCCACAATCTCTATTACCACAATGTCCACACTCTCTATTACTAAAATTTGTGCACTCTCTATTACTACATGTCCACACTCTCTATTACTACAATGCCCGCACTCTCTATTACCACAATGTCCACACTCTCTGTTACTAAAATGTCCGCACTCTCTATTACTACAATGTCCGCACTCTCTATTACTACATGTCCACACTCTCTATTATTACTATTTGTGCACTCTCTATTACTACATATCCACACTCTCTATTACTACAATGTCCGCACTCTCTATTACTACAATGTCCGCACTCTCTATTACTACATGTCCGCACTCTCTATTACTACATGTCCACACTCTCTATTACTACATGTCCACACTCTCTATTACTACATGTCCACACTCTCTATTACTACAATGTCCGCACTCTCTATTACTACATGTCCGCACTCTCTATTACTACATGTCCACACTCTCTATTACTACATGTCCACACTCTCTATTACTACAATTTGTGCACTCTCTATTTCTACATGTCCGCACTCTCTATTACTACAATGTGTGCACTCTCAATTACTACAATGTCCGCACTCTCTATTACTACAATGCCCGCACTCTCTATTACCACAATGTCCACACTCTCTATTACTACAATGTACGCACTCTCTATTACTACAATGTGTGCACTCTCTATTATTACAATGTTAACACTCTCTATTACTACAATGTCCGGCTTCTCTATTACTACAATGTCTGCACTCTCTATTACTACAATGTCCACACTCTCTATTACTACAACGTCCGCACTCTCTATTACCACAATGTCCACACTCTCTATTACTACAACGTCCGCACTCTCTATTACCACAATGTCCACACTCTCTATTACTACAACGTCTGCACTCTCTATTACTACAATGTCCATACTCTCTATTACTACAACGTCCGCACTCTCTATTACTACAATGTCCACAATCTCTATTACTACAATGTACGCATTCTCTATTACTACAATGTCAGCACTCTTTATTACTACAATGTACGCATTCTCAATTACTACAATGTCCACACTCTTTATTACTACAATGTCCGCAATCTCTATTATTACCATGTACGCACTCTCTATTACTATAATATCAGCACTCTTTATTACTACAATGTTCGCGCTCTCTATTACTACAATGTCAACAATCTTTATTACTACAATGTCCGCACTCTCTATTACTACCATGTACGCACTCTTTATTACTACAATGTCCGCACTCTCTATTACTACCATGTACGCACTCTCTATTACTACATGTCCGCACTCTCTATTACTACATGTCCGCACTCTCTATTACTACATGTCCACACTCTCTATTACCACAATGTCCACACTCTCTATTACTACAATTTGTGCACTCTCTATTACTACATGTCCACACTCTCTATTACTACATGTCCACACTCTCTATTACTACAATGTCCACACTCTCTATTACTACATGTCCACACTCTCTATTACTACATGTCCGCACTCTCTATTACTACATGTCCACACTCTCTATTACTACATGTCCACACTCTCTATTACTACAATTTGTGCACTCTCTATTTCTACATGTCCGCACTCTCTATTACTACAAAGTGTGCACTCTCTATTACTACAATGTCCGCACTCTCTATTACTACAATGCCCGCACTCTCTATTACCACAATGTCCACACTCTCTATTACTACAATGTACGCAGTCTCTATTACTACAATGTGTGCACTCTCTATTATTACAATGTTAACACTCTCTATTACTACAATGTCCGACTTCTCTATTACTACAATGTCTGCACTCTTTATTACCACAATGTCCACACTCTCTATTACTACATGTCCGCACTCTCTAATACTACAATTTGTGCACTCTCTATTACTACAAGTCCGCACTCTCTATTACTACAATGTCAACACTCTTTATTACTACAATGTCCGCACTCTCTATTACTACAATGTACGCACTCTCTATACTACAATGTACGCACTCTCTATTACTACAATGTCCGAACTCTCTATTTCTACATGTCCGCACTCGCTATTACCACAATGTGTGCACTCTCTATTACTACATGTTCACACTCTCTATTACTACATGTCCACACTCTCTATTACTACATGTCCGAACTATCTATTACTACAATGCCCACAATCTCTATTACCACAATGTCCACACTCTCTATTACTAAAATTTGTGCACTCTCTATTACTACATGTCCACACTCTCTATTACTACAATGCCCGCACTCTCTATTACCACAATGTCCACACTCTCTGTTACTAAAATGTCCGCACTCTCTATTACTACAATGTCCGCACTCTCTATTACTACATGTCCACACTCTCTATTATTACTATTTGTGCACTCTCTATTACTACATATCCACACTCTCTATTACTACAATGTCCGCACTCTCTATTACTACAATGTCCGCACTCTCTATTACTACATGTCCGCACTCTCTATTACTACATGTCCACACTCTCTATTACTACATGTCCACACTCTCTATTACTACATGTCCACACTCTCTATTACTACAATGTCCGCACTCTCTATTACTACATGTCCGCACTCTCTATTACTACATGTCCACACTCTCTATTACTACATGTCCACACTCTCTATTACTACAATTTGTGCACTCTCTATTTCTACATGTCCGCACTCTCTATTACTACAATGTGTGCACTCTCAATTACTACAATGTCCGCACTCTCTATTACTACAATGCCCGCACTCTCTATTACCACAATGTCCACACTCTCTATTACTACAATGTACGCACTCTCTATTACTACAATGTGTGCACTCTCTATTATTACAATGTTAACACTCTCTATTACTACAATGTCCGGCTTCTCTATTACTACAATGTCTGCACTCTCTATTACTACAATGTCCACACTCTCTATTACTACAACGTCCGCCACTCTCTATTACCACAATGTCCACACTCTCTATTACTACAACGTCCGCCACTCTCTATTACCACAATGTCCACACTCTCTATTACTACAACGTCTGCACTCTCTATTACTACAATGTCCATACTCTCTATTACTACAACGTCCGCACTCTCTATTACTACAATGTCCACAATCTCTATTACTACAATGTACGCATTCTCTATTACTACAATGTCAGCACTCTTTATTACTACAATGTACGCATTCTCAATTACTACAATGTCCACACTCTTTATTACTACAATGTCCGCAATCTCTATTATTACCATGTACGCACTCTCTATTACTATAATATCAGCACTCTTTATTACTACAATGTTCGCGCTCTCTATTACTACAATGTCAACAATCTTTATTACTACAATGTCCGCACTCTCTATTACTACCATGTACGCACTCTTTATTACTACAATGTCCGCACTCTCTATTACTACCATGTACGCACTCTCTATTACTACAATGTACGCACTCTCTATTATTACAATGTCCGCACTCTCTATTACTGCAATGTCAGAACTCTTTATTACTACAATGTCCACACTCTTTATTACTACAATGTCCACAATCTCTATTACTACCATGTACGTACTCTCTATTACAACAATGTACGCACTCTCTATTATACAATGTTCGCACTCTCTATTACTACAATGTCAGCACTCTTTATTACTACAATGTTCGCGCTCTCTATTACTACAATGTCAACACTCTTTATTACTACAATGTACGCACTCTCTATTACTACAATGTCAGCATTCTTTATTAATACAATGTCCGCAATCTCTATTACTACCATGTACGCACTCTCTATTACAACAATGTACGCACTCTCTATTATACAATGTACGCACTCTCTATTACTACAATGTCAGCACTCTTTATTACTACAATGTTCGCGCTCTCTATTACTACAATGTCAACACTCTCTATTACTACAATGTACGCACTCTCTATTACTACAATGTACGCACTCTCTATTACTACATGTCCACACTCTCTATTACTACATGTCCGCACTATCTATTACTACAATGCCCGCACTCTCTATTACCACAATGTCCACACTCTCTATTACTACAATTTGTGCACTCTCTATTACTACATGTCCACACTCTCTATTACTACAATGTCCGCACTCTCTATTACTACATGTCCGCACTCTCTATTACTACATGTCCACACTCTCTATTACTACATGTCCACACTCTCTATTACTACAATTTGTGCACTCTCTATTTCTACATGTCCGCACTCTCTATTACTACAATGTGTGCACTCTCTATTACTACAATGTCCGCACTCTCTTTTACTACAATGATCGCACTCTCTATTACCACAATGTCCACACTCTCTATTACTACAATGTACGCAGTCTCTATTACTACAATGTGTGCACTCTCTATTATTACAATGTTAACACTCTCTATTACTACAATGTCCGCCTTCTCTATTACTACAATGTCTGCACTCTTTATTACCACAATGTCCACACTCCCTATTACTACATGTCCACACTCTCTATTACTACATGTCCGCACTCTCTAATACTACAATTTGTGCACTCTCTATTACTACAAGTCCGCACTCTCTATTACTACAATGTCAACACTCTTTATTACTACAATGTCCGCACTCTCTATTACTACAATGTACGCACTCTCTATTACTACAATGTACGCACTCTCTATTACTACAATGTCCGAACTCTCTATTACTACATGTCCGCACTCGCTATTACCACAATGTGTGCACTCTCTATTACTACATGTTCACACTCTCTATTACTACATGTCCACACTCTCTATTACTACATGTCCGAACTATCTATTACTACAATGCTCGCACTCTCTATTACCACAATGTCCACACTCTCTATTACTAAAATTTGTGCACTCTCTATTACTACATGTCCACACTCTCTATTACTACAATGCCCGCACTCTCTATTACCACAATGTCCACACTCTCTGTTACTACAATGTCCGCACTCTCTATTACTACAATGTCCGCACTCTCTATTACTACATGTCCACACTCTCTATTATTACTATTTGTGCACTCTCTATTACTACATATCCACACTCTCTATTACTAAAATTTGTGCACTCTCTATTACTACATGTCCACACTCTCTATTACTACAATGTCCGCACTCTCTATTACTACATGTCCGCACTCTCTATTACTACATGTCCACACTCTCTATTACTACATGTCCACACTCTCTATTACTACAATTTGTGCACTCTCTATTTCTACATGTCCGCACTCTCTATTACTACAATGTGTGCACTCTCTATTACTACAATGTCCGCACTCTCTATTACTACAATGCCCGCACTCTCTATTACCACAATGTCCACACTCTCTATTACTACAATGTACGCACTCTCTATTACTACAATGTGTGCACTCTCTATTATTACAATGTTAACACTCTCTATTACTACAATGTCCCCCTTCTCTATTACTACAATGTCTGCACTCTCTATTACTACAATGTCCACACTTTCTATTACTACATGTCCACACTCTCTATTACTACATGTCCGCACTCTCTATTACTACAATTTGTGCACTCTCTATTACTACAAGTCCGCACTCTCTATTACTACAATGTGTGCACTCTCTATTACTACATGTCTGCACTCTCTATTACTACAATTTGTGCAATCTCTATTACTACAATGTCCGCACTCTCTATTACTACAATGCCCGCACTCTCTATTACCACAATGTCCACACTCTCTATTACTACAATGTTCGCACTCTCTATTACTACAATGTCCGCACTCTCTATTACTACAATGTCCGCCCTCTCTATTACTACAATTCCAACACTCTCTATTACTACAATGTGTGCACTCTCTATTACTACATGTCAGCACACTCTATTACTACAATTTGTGCACTCTCTATTACTACATGTCCACACTCTCTATTACTACATTGTCCACACTCTCTATTACTACATGTCCACAATCTCTATTACTACAATGTCAGCACTCTCTATTACTACATGTCCACACTCTCTATTACCACAATGTCCACACTCTCTATTGCTACATGTTCGCACTCTCTATTACTACAATGTGTGCACTCTCTATTACTACATGTCCGCACTCTCTATTACTACAATGTGTGCGCTCTCTATTACTACATGTCCGCACTCTCTATTACTACAATTTGTGCACTCTCTATTACCACAATGTCCACACTCTCTATTACTACAATGTCCGCACTCTCTATTACTACAATATCCGCACTCTCTATTACTACAATGTCCGCCTCCTCTATTACTACAATTCCCCCTCTCTCTATTACTACAATGTGTGCACTCTCTATTACTAAATGTCCGCACTCTCTATTACTACAATTTGTGCACTCTCTATTACTACATGTCCACACTCTCTATTACTACAATGTCAACACTCTTTATTACTACAATGTCCGCACACTCTATTACAACAATGTCCGCCCTCTCTATTACTACAATGTCCGCACTCTCTATTATTACAATGTTCGCACTCTCTATTACTACAATGTCAACATTCTTTATTACTACAATGTCCGCACTCTCTATTACTACCATGTACGCACTCTCTATTACTACAATGTCAACACTCTTTATTACTACAATGTACGCACACTCTATTTCAACAATGTCAGCATTCTTTATTACTACAATGTCCGCACTCTCTATTACTACAATGTACGCACTCTCTATTACTACAATTTCCGCACTCTCTATTACCACATGTCCACACTCTCTGTTACTACACTGTCCGCACTCTCTATTACTACATTGTGTGCACTCTCTATTATTACAATGTTAACACTCTTTATTACTACAATGTCCGCCCTCTCTATTACTACAATGTCTGCACTCTCTATTACTACAATGTTCACACTCTCTATTACTACATGTTCACACTCTCTATTACTACATGTCCGCACTCTCTATTACTACAATTTGTGCACTCTCTATTACTACATGTCCGCACTCTCTATTACTACATGTCCGCACTCTCTATTACTACATGTCCACTTTCTCTATTACTACAATGTCCGCACTCTCTATTACTTTATGTTCACACTCTCTATTACTACATGTCCACTTTCTCTATTACTACAATGTCCGCACTCTCTATTACTTTATGTCCACACTCTCTATTACTACATGTCCGCACTCTCTATTACTACATGTCCGCACTCTCTATTACTACATGTCCACTTTCTCTATTACTACAATGTCCGCACTCTCTATTACTTTATGTCCACACTCTCTATTACTACATGTCCACACTCTCTATTACTACAATTTGTGCACTCTCTATTTCTACATGTCCGCACTTTCTATTACTACAATGTCCGCACTCTCTATTACTACAATGTCCGCACTCTCTATTACTACAATGTTTACACTCTCTATTACTACATGTCCGCACTCTCTATTACTACAATGTGTGCACTCTCTATTATTACACTGTCAACACTCTCTATTACTACAATGTCCGCACTCTCTATTACTACAATGTCAACACGCTCTATTACTACAATGTCCGCCCTCTCTATTACTACAATGTCCCCATTCTCTATTACTACAATGTCCGCCCTCTCTATTACTACAATTCCCCCACTCTCTATTACTACAATGTCCATCAATTATTGCAGATTTCTTGCGTGTCCAGCTATCAATACTGTATCGTCTCTTTGTTATCACAATCAACGTGTGGCATTATAGGCAGGTGCGATCACAGTTCGCCATCTCACACGATCCGCCAGATTCTTCTATCAGATCTATGTGTTTGACCCAGTCATGTCAAATGGGCAAGCCATCCATGTATTTATATTTGTGAATCGCACTTGCTCTTTCCCAAAAATTTTGTGTTAACAATACATTTCTGTGCATTTTCTTCAGAAGCCACATTGCCACTGCCATTACGTGTTTCTCGGCGTATTGTTCATTGCCCATATTTCACATGCATACAACAGCATATATTCTATATAGAAATGTAATTTTTTTTCCCAATGCAGTTAACAAATTGGTATCGGTCAGTATGTTTTCCATCTTGCAAAAAAGAAAAAAAAATGACCACTGCCATAGTCATTTCGTGTTCTGCTTTCTATCAGATATTACAGGTAGATATCACGATTCAACTGTTTAAATTCCCCTTGTTTACTTGAATATTATAATATGGTATTTCTTTCTTCTTGGTGATTACCATAATCTTTATTTTCTTACATTTTAATTCTATGTGTACAATAGCCACATCCAGAAAATGCTACAGCTTATGTTCATTGTCTGCAATCAATACTGTATCATCTGCATATCTAACAATGTTGATGTTAAGTCAGCCAAATGGCGATTCCTCTTTATTCTTCTAAATTTCTCATATTGTCACTATTTAGTTCACGAATGCATGTTTTTCTTCGAAGAACCTTGATGGAGCTACGGAGTTCGTGCTCCGTGCGACGCTGTCGGCAAATTTCTTTGCGATATTAAGACCGTGCCATATGGGGTAGAACCAGGTGCAACAAAGTCAATCCGCGTTTCTTTAATCCCTTTGTAATGTAATTTGAACCATGCAAAATAACAATGATTCTGCTGAGAATTATCATGCAAAGAGTTAGGAAGAAAATACAACCCGAAATAGGAGAACTATGTGGGTTTGTAGAAGGCAAGGGCACAGTAAAAGCTGTGTATATACTGAGAACAATAATTGAACGTTCCATAGAAGTAAACAAAGATCTATATCTTTGCTTTATTGACTACACAAAGGCTTTCGATAAAGTGAGACATGTCGATATGATGCTTAAAGATCTACAAATTGATGGGAAAGACCTTAGACTTGTTAAAAAAAAACATATATTGGAAACAACAAGCTGCCGTCAGAATTGATAACGATGTAGGTCAGTATCAACCTATTAAAAGAGATGTGTGAGACAGGGATGTGTAATGTCTCCAGATCTTTTTTCCCTATACAGTGAACATATTTTCAGAAATATAGAAGATATAGAAGGAATCAACATTGGGGAACGATACATCAATAACATTAGATATGCAGATGATACAGTCTTGATTGCAGAAATTGAACAGGACCTGCAAAATTTAGTAGATGCGGTTGTTGCACACAGTGAACAACTAAGGATAGAATTAAATTGTAAGAAGACACAGATTATGGACGTCACTGGGAAGAAGGAAATACCACAATGTAATATACGAGTAAATGGGCATATTCTTAAGCAAGTAAATCGATACAGTTATCTCGGAACAGTCGTAACATCTGATGGAACATGCCTTGAAGAGATTAGAACAAGAATTGCCATTGCGAAAGTAGCCTTTTGCAAGATGAAAAAACATACTCACCAATAAAAAGATATCAATTGAAACGAGAAAAAGAGTGTTGAATTGCTACACAGAACATGTACTTTTGTATGGATGTGAAGCGTGGACGATGAGCAGTCAAGCTAAAAAACATCTGATGGCTGTGGAAATGTGGTTTCTGAGGAAAATGCAAAGAATACCATGGACAGACATAAAAACCAATGAACAGGTCCTTCAAGAAACAAATGAAGATCGTAAAGTGATTAGAGTCATTAGACGTAGACAGTCAAAATTGTTTGGGGCATATTATGAGAAGAAATGACTTGGAGAACTTGGTGACGACTGGCAAGATCGAAGGGAAGAGACGAAGGGGAAGACCGAGAAGTAAATACCTGGATGGCTTGGCCACGTGGCATGGTCGAGACAGGATACAGAGCTGATCCACGACTCTGGTGATCGAGTGAGATGGCAGAACATGGCCGCCCACGCTTATCGGCATGGCACATGATGGGTGGATGGAAATAAAAATAAGCAGAAAGCAATAAAATATGTAGTACTTAACTCATGCCTTGAGATGCCTTGAAGAGATTAGAACAAGAATCGTCATGGCGAAGGTAGCCTTTTGCAAGATGGAAAACATACTGACCAATAAAAAGACGTCAGTTGCAACAAGAAAAAGAGTGTTGAAGTGCCACATAGAACCTGCAATTTTGTATGGATGTGAAACGTGGACAATGATCAGACAAGCTGAAAAACATCTAATGGCCATGGACATGTGGACACTGTAAAGAATACCATGAACAGACAGAAGAAAAACAATGATCAAGTCCTACAAAAAAAACAACAAATGATAACCGTAAACTGATTAGAGAAATTAGACGCAGACAGTCAAAATATTTGGACACGTTAGGGAAGAAATACATTTGAGAACTTGGTGACAACTGGCATGATAGAGGGGAAAAGAACAAAGGGAAGGCAGAGAAGTAAATACCTGAATGGCTTGGCCACGTGGTATGGTCGAGGCAAGAACACCGAGCTGATCCACGTCTCTGGTGATCGTGTGAGATGGTGCTCTCGTTTATCGGCATGATACATGATGATGAGTGTTTTGTACATGGAGCTGGTTTAGTGTAGTGCAGTGTTTAGTACATCGTAGAGGAGCTGTATTAGTGTTGTATATAGGCAGAGAAGTAAAAACCTGGATGGCTTGGCAAGTGTTATGGTCGAGGCAAGAGCACGGACAGATCCACGACTCTGGTGTTCGTGTGAGATGGCGAAACGTGACCGCCCACGCTTATCTGCATAGCACATAGTGATGATGACTTAACACAGGGTTACAAATATGAAACTGTTAATTCTGACATTTATCGGGTTATATAACAGACAGTCAGCAGATGCGCGGTCGTGAGAGGATAGGATCGGTGCAATCAACAAGTCAGGACATTAAGCTGGGAGGCTCGGATAGTACACTAAGTAGTCCACTTCTCTTGCTTGTTTCTGTCTACTCCCTCCTCTTAGTCACCAACTCTTTCATTCCCTCTTTTCTAAACTATTACTTTGAAATCCTGAAGTATGATTTTGACTTCTTGTGATTTTGTTTCTGTTTAGTCATACAATATTTGTAATTATTCCTAAAACTGCCTCCTGCTGTTGACCACTATTTGTTATGTATTGGTTTGCAGTTACTTTTAACCATCCTGCAGTTACCGATCTGAACGACTCCAATAACCGCAATTTGACTAAGTTGTTTTCTGGTCAAACAGTAATCCTCGTCTTTTTCGTGGTTATTACTTCCTAAATATATTATTGTGTGTTGCACGGCGAAGAACCACCAGTCTGCACACCAATAAGCCAGACATGGGACAACGGATACTCACGCAAACCTCAGTCGGGTATGACATCACACTGATGTTGGACAACAGGATGTCATCATCCAACATACAGGACTTCACGCTGGAGTTCACAGCCAGCGAACGCAAGCAAGCAAGCAAGCATATGATTGTTTCAGATCCCTTCCATTTCGTGCGGCTAATTTCTAATATATTAATTTCAATCTTTTCCATCTCTTCTACTGCATTATCTAACTTTCATATTTCTGCTCATATCCTGACATTCTAGTTGCCTATTCTAAATTTGTTGGTTTAGGTTTTGCCTTCAAAAGATTGTTGAAAGTCTGGTATGACCCATAGCTACCAAACGAGGATGTTATTAGACATCCATTAAAGCCCTTCTAAGACTGGTCTGCTTTAATTTATGAAAATTTGGGGAAATAGTGTGGTGGTTTTCCCTTGCTTCCACATCCACGCAAGAGTATATTACCTCTGTCTTTGATCAGTTGTCAACTTATACCGGTGGATTCTTGAACCCCAGAGCCACGTTTGCCGCACACCGGTTTTTTGCCTGTCCTCCACCACTTGAGGGGAGCAGTTAGAGTACACACTTCGTCAAGTATGAGACCATGAAGGCCTTCTCGTATACAGTACATTAAGGGGACAGAAGACGGATATTATATAGTGTGTCGCAATACCGTAACAAGACAATATACCTATCAACACAATATAGTAACATCAGTTTCTTACAACTCGCCATATTCTCATAACAAGACTATGTTGACACAATGTTGGAGTATCCACCTTTTAGAAACTGATCTGACCTCCCAAGTTGACACAATGTGGGAGTATCAACCTTTTAGAAACTGATCTGACCTCCCAAGCTGACCCATTTGGGGAGTATCCACCTTTTAGAAACTGATCTGACCTCCCAAGTTGACCCATTGGGGGAGTATCCATCTTTTAGAAACTGATCTGACCTCCCAAGTTGACCCATTGGGGGAGTATCCATCCTTTAGAAACTGATCTGACCTCCCAAGCTGACCCAGCCAAAACCTGGTACCAGGTTTTGAGACGTAAAGGCGATCAGTGTGATACTGACCATATCATCCATCGAGAACAGATGCGTCTATATATATTATGGGTCTAGCACCGTATGCCCGCCGGTGTCCCTGGCTAATGGGTTAAACGACTTTCTCCGTAATCCCGTTTATCCACGTTGGGTAAAACAGCGTGCTAGAATTGGTAGCGGTTCTCGCCGCGTTGGTGACTTGCGGGATATGTGAGCCGGCCGCTCAGAAAGCAACGGCAAACTACTGAGCGTAATCTTGCCAAGAAATCAATAACAGCTGTAAAATGCTGGTGTTGACAGCGATGTCCTGTAAAGGATGTGCGACAAAAAACAAAAACAAACAAAACCATATGCCCACCTTGATTACTATTGAGTGCCGTGGCGTTGCTATTCTGTAGTAATCATTTCCTTGCAATATATAATAAAACTGGGAGCCGCTGTGGCTCAGTAGACAGCACTCTTCCTACCGGCCCTCTGATCTTGTATTCGAATCTCCTCGAACGGGTGTTTCTTTAAACACTGACCTGAGGTTCCAGGATAACCAAACATAACATTGGTACCAGGTAATATTATTGGAAGTAAAGTCGACAGGCGTGATAGTGAAGACATCACCCACAGAATGCTGATTTGTGTATAAATTGCGTGGAAAAGGGCCTTTTTATATTATACAACTAAACAACACACATTCTTCGGATACATTGTGAAAAACAAAAAAATCCGCTATATGTAATGTCAACAGGAGGGGAGGAGGAGGCGTGTGACAGTGGGAAAAGATGATCCATCCCTTGAATTTGTGGCATGAAGGAAATGATTGAGTGTACATAGGACAAACAATTGTGGGGGTACAAAACAACGTACAAGTATAGCACGACAATACTCCAAGAATAAGACAATGTATACTGTTGGTTCATTATGTTCCTTTAATCACTGCAGTTATTGTATAGCTGTTGTTGTTTCTGTTTGCTTCTGTAATTAAGTGTGTATACATATATATGGTCTACAACTTATAATTATTCAACAGAATAAATTATAATCTTGCCATTGTGGTGTTTCTTTCTTTTTGAAGATGACCATAATTGTTTTGTTTTTATGAAATTTCATTCTAATCTTTGTTAGTAAGTGGCCAGATATACACCAATAATACATCACATGGTAATTTCTTATATGTAAGATTAAAAACTGATGGAAGTTAACTGAAAGAAAACTACTAAGTTCAGAACCGTCCCCTCAGTTCAACTCAAGCCAAGGGCTGGAGTAATTTTAGGGGATAAGATAGATATAGTGGTTAGTGTTTGGCGTAGGCTGACCACATCCTTTCTACTTCGCTGTAGTGTCTGCAGTGATGCCCCAGCCAAACGAATTTCTCCATCGGGCAGAATCCGCTCATCATGGTCCCACAAACTTCATTACTGCAGTCGAGGAGATGTTGGGTGTCCTCCTGAAAGACATAAGGCACTTATCAGTGCTTCATAATACATATTTTATTTGACGTAGCAAAAATCAGTCCGGCGACCTAGAAGTATTAGCACGGGTATGGACTAGGAGTTCGTAGCCAGTCAACAGTGAGCGGTACAGGAAGTGCAAATGCGTTTCTGAGTGTGTATGTGTGTGGTAAGTGTGTGTGTGTGTGGTGAGTGTGTGTGTATGTATGTGTGTGTATGTGTGTGGTGAGTGTGTGTGTATGTGTGTGTGTATGTATGTGTGTATGTATGTGTGTGTATGTGTGTGGTGAGTGTGTGTGTATGTATGTGTGTGTGTATGTATGTGTGTGTATGTGTGTGGTGAGTGTGTGTGTATGTGTGTGTATGTGTGTGTGTATGTGTGAGTATGTGTGTGTATGTATGTGTGTGTATGTGTGTGGTGAGTGTGTGTGTATGTGTGTGTGTATGTATGTGTGTATGTATGTGTGTGTATGTGTGTGGTGAGTGTGTGTGTGTGTATGTGTGTGTGTATGTATGTGTGTGTATGTGTGTGGTGAGTGTGTGTGTATGTGTGTGTATGTGTGTGTGTGTATGTGTGAGTATGTGTGTGTATGTATGTGTGTGTGTATGTATGTGTATGTGTGTGTATGTGTGTGTATGTGTGTGTGTGTGGTGAGTGTGTGTGTGTGTGTGTGGTGAGTGTGTGTGTATGTGTGTGGATATGTATGTGTGTGTATGTGTGTGTGTGTGTGTGTGCGTGTGTGTGTGTGAACACTTGATAAAGACATCATGTGAGTAGATAAAGAAATTTAAAAAACGATACAGGTGATTGTAAAAAAAATATATATATATACAATTCAATAACTAAAACACAGCGTATAAATGAACAATGTTAAATGCTAGGATTCTCTATTTATCCAACAAGCAAAGAGAGATTACTGGAGAAAAGAAATAGATGACTGAAGCAATTGTAAAGCTGATAGACAAAAGAAAATAAAGTAAAATTAACAAAGATATGATAAGATAAACTAAAAAATAACAGACACGTGAATACAGACAAAAGCAAATTGGTTAAACGAGAAATGCAACAAACTGGAATCAAATTCTTTTAAAGAAACCAAAAACATAAGCAGACAAATCTGAGAGTTGAGGCAAAGAAAATCAAGAGTAAACGTAAGAAATGTGAAATAAAAATAGGAACAGTATTACTGGAAGAAGATAATTTAGTAGTGATGAGGAATGAAAACATATGCTATAGAAAGAGCAGAATTAATATAAGAAAGTAACAGACAAAGCCCACCAATACTAAAAGAAGAAGTCACTGACGCTATCAAATATATGAAGAAAGGACAACAACAACCAAAAAAAAAAAAAAAGGCTGGACAAGAGAGAACGCGATAGAGGATTTAGAAGCACTAAGAGGATTTTGGAGTACAAAAACTAACTAAAATGTATATTTGCAAGAGTGAATCCCTTGAACATAGTGATATACAGAAATCTGACTATATTTAGAAGAGACATGAATGCCTACGCCACCTGGCAGGGCACATACTTTATATATATATATATATATATATATATATACTTATGTATTTATGTCTATGAGTGTGCCTCTGTGTGTGTGTGTGTTTGTGTGCGTGCGTGCGTGCGTGCGTGCGTGCGTGTGTGTTAAAAATAAAATATCAAAGTTAAAAATTGTCTATCGTGAGGACATGACATAACAATAGAAGAGAGGGTAACTAAAAGTAACATCATGATGATGGTGGTGATAATAATGATGATTAGACAACAGACAACATGAAATCTCTCAACGCATATGGATTTGAGCATGTTCCCTCTAAATGATAACAGTTTCTAGCGAAAAGCATAAGTTCAACACAATGTTTTAATGTTGTGAATTTGAATAATGAAGACACATACAATATATTACAGAGTTTATTGCCTGGCATATCTCGTTGTATCTTTACAAATTACCAAAAGTTACTCAGATATGTCGAGGTGTCTGCTATTCACTCGAGTAATCCACAACTATGTAACCAAAAAGACATGACAGTCTCTTTAAAACTACCGTAGTGACATTGAAACATATGACAATGTGTTTTGTTTACTTCCACTGAAAGAATTCATTACGCTACTTCTTTTGAACTTTTACTGAATATTTTTTCAACAGGATGCATCTGATAAAATACAGCGAAATATGTCCAGCAATATGTTATGCAATGTATTATTTGTGTCTTTTGTATTCAAAGGTGAATG
The DNA here is from genome assembly GCA_014155875.1 of Cepaea nemoralis. Classification (NCBI taxonomy): domain Eukaryota; kingdom Metazoa; phylum Mollusca; class Gastropoda; order Stylommatophora; family Helicidae; genus Cepaea; species Cepaea nemoralis. The sequence goes on along the minus strand of JACEFZ010006031.1, from coordinate 159,448 downwards.
TGCCCGCCCATCAGACTAGCATGATGCATATCTTTGATGTTGACAAAGTTATTTGTTGGAAGTGATACACTAACAACGCAGTTCCTATAGCGTTCATTTGCGCTTTTTTGTAGTGTGTTCTCGGGTTTTGTTTTCTTTCCCTCGTCGTCGCTGAGTGTCAGTCAATATCTATAACGTTATTCCATCCTATTATTTGAGCGAATCAAGAATTTCCGGGAAACTAATATTTTGTATGTACACTATAGTTAACGATAGCGGTGGCGTGGTTACTAGGACACTTGCCTACAGCCCTGGTGGTCATGTGTTCGTATCCGAGTCGAGACGGATCACTTAAAATTAACCTGGGGACCCAGAACGACCCAGTCAAAAATGGGTTCCAGGAAAAGTCCATAGAAATAAATGTAATCACATCACCCTTAGATTGGTCTAGAAATAAATATGGGGCTAGCACAATATAATCAGTCACACTCCAGAATTGTTGTTGTTGTTTTTTTTTTTTTGTGTGGCTTTGTTTGTTTCTTTGTTTGTTTGTGTTTTTTTCTTGCATCTGATTTCTTGCGTCAAGGTCATCAGCGAAGTCCAGATGATCGAGCTGCCCTGTCAGATTCCAATATATTCCATTTCTGTTGGTAGTTATTGTCTGTATAAGTTCAATCTATTGTCAGTAAGAAAATTAAAGTGACACAAAGTTTACCTGCCTCACTCCTGTTCTTATTACATGTGTATCTTGTAATTTTCCCTCGTATAGAACTCTGCATTTAATGACTGTGTATGCTGCCCTTATTAAGTTAATGATTTTCCGAGGGATCCAATAGTATAGTGGCTCAGCAATTTCCAAAGGTATTCCCCATCAATGCTGTCTGAGGCCTCTATTTTTGTCACGTATCAAATATAAAGTGTCCAGTTCAGCTTCATGCTTTGTGTGTTATTTCGTGTTAATGTGGATATCTGGTTAATGGAGGATCTGTTTGGGTGGAAGCCTGCCAGTTTATCCCAGTCAATGGTACCTCCTAATCTCTCAAGGGTTAATACATTCTTACATGCTTAATACATTCCCCCGAAACTATTAATACAGTTATTAGCAATTTGCGCATTCTCGCAGACCCACTTTCTTTGGTAGATCCTCTCCTGTCTGCTGGTATTTTTTCGGAGTCTCAGACTCTGCTTTACAATTTGCGAAGTCGTTCAGGTGAGGTGTTTATACCGACATTAATTACTTCTGTTTGGGATATTATATGGACCAGCAGCTTTCCTATCCTTTAAAAGTTTGATAGCTTTTCTAATTATTTCTTTAGGTGGTTCCTCACAGTTAAAATCCAGATATATGAATAGTCACTTGATGCTAGTCTATTGGGAGGTTTCTCATAGTACTCATAACATCTGTTAATTTGATCATTAATTTTGGTAAACAATGTTTACTATTATATATATATATATATATATATATATATATATATATATATATATATATATATATATATATATATATATATATATATATATATATATATATATATATGATTACTATGTTTGAAAAGTCTACTTGGCTGATTACATCTTCCTACTTATTTCCTTACGTTGTTGTAAAGGTATCAACGGTTTCCTTTTGCTGCCGCATCTTCTATTTTCTTCCCAACCCAAGGTCTTCAAACTATTTCCTTTTATCAGAGTTTATTCGCTTTCTAACTTCTTTACTAGATTCTGTTTATCCTTCATGGGCTCTGAAATGAGCACCTCTTGATTTGCTATTATTTAAATGGGTTTTTCGTGTTTCCTTTCTGATATTTTTAAGGGCTTTTCAACATCCTTAACTTTACTGCACCATAATTACTAACAGAAGCTATGAGACGTGGTTTCTTTGTAGACAGCCATAGATCTCATTGATGGTAAAGATCAATTTCCAAGTTCTGGAGAAAACAAATGACAGATGATTGCTCACATCAGAAGATATTCATTTGTGTGTGGTCATGTTATGATTGCTGTCATGAAATCACTGTGGATTAACCAGATGATGATAATACAGACAGTCTGATTCACAGCATGTTTTCAAGGCCACAATTGTTTTTAACAAGTACAGAAAAAACAAGTCGGATCCAAGTAGAATTGCCCAACTCGGGAGATGAAACAGTCCCGTCGGTCATTGAGAATTCTTCAACATCAAACGAACTGGCGGCTTGTTATTGAAACCCGTTGTTGGGAGAATGCAGGAACTCGCTACCTTGTTTTGGAAGTTGCAACAAAGGGAATCACTTTTGCATTGATTAAACCAAGGGGACATAAGATTTCTGGAAATAGTTAGTGCCCTTGGGGGACACCTGCGTGACATCAAAGACTTCACTGGAACACTCCCAGCTCTTGACAGATACAAGACTTGTGTACATTAGTGTGGCCTAGGAAATTGACTAGGATTGACGTGTTTTGTTACCGCAGTTATGAAGTTCGGAGAGCTCTACAGTGTTAGATTAATTAACAATTAAATAACATGTGTCTTTATGGCAAAGTGTAGAGGCCATCCTGGAATGAGGCGGTATTGCATAAGGTAGTATTGATAGTATATTTAAGCCTAATTAATATAAGCAGTTGCCTTGGTAAAATTAGCTAGAGTAGTGAAGTGATGATTAGCTCTGCTAGTGTGAATAGTGTAGCAGGGTGATATTTGGAGAGATTAGGAATTGGTTGGGAGGTGGGGAAAGTGTCCAATAGTGGGATCTTTCAGTGGGTTGCCCACTGGGGTTCTGCACTCCGTTATTGATCTTTCCTTGTCCTAACCTGATTCATATTTAAGGGATGAGCCACTCTGATCCTTGACAGAGTTTAGTTCACTGATAATTCTCTGAGCAAGGCAGTAAGCCTACATTCAGCTAGTAGGGATAAGTATCAGGCGGCCTTCACCAGATGTGGTCTCTTTCTCTGACAGGTTCCCCTACGTCTATGAGGAGGCTCTACACTGGGTTTGATGGAGGTCAACTCTCCTTAAGAAGAACATCCAACTAACATTCACTTTATTTTATAAGTTGAATAAATACCAAGAAGAAAGTACAATCAGCACTGTTTATGCTAGGCCTAGAATCCAGAGGGTTCATACGAACCGGGCTCAAGTGAGAGAAACATTATGAACGATTCTTTTACAATAGGGATTTACCCAGGGTGGGTGATACTCGTTTCTTCACCACATACCACTGAACAATAGAGTCTAGAGAAAGACATTTTGACATGAAGTTCTCGTGGAATAAGTTAGTCTAGAGAAGAACCTTGAACATGAAGTTCTCGTGGAATAATTTAGTACAGTGAAGAAGTACTTTAGAACAGTTTGTGTGTGACAATCTATGAACATGGATTAGAACAAATGTGAGATCTGTGACATTAAAACCTAGTTCTCACGGTACAGTGAACCGTACTTATTTGAGTTATAGGGACTGTAGTCTTTACAGTGATTGACAGATCCATGATTAAGGTTATACAATAACTATTGTTTGGTGGATCGTGCATCTAGTCGACCCAGTCGATCCCGGAGAAAGTCAATGTCTGGAAGAAGAGACGCATCAATGGGTGAGGTGTTCACGTACTAAGCTATCATGCTGTGGTGTACCCTTGCTATGATGACCATCTCTGACTTGGGCTCCTGATCTGCTGCTCTGAATCTACATACACACTAGAATATTCGACACACATTCTACACGTCACACACACATACACACCTCTCACACTCATACTCTTTGCTTTAATAAATTATTTTGTATTTATTTGTTAAAGTTAGAGTTGTTGGGTATGTTGTGTTGGGGAAGAGTGAGAGGGGGCATGATCTAGGGGTGAGTGAGAGGGAGAAAGAGGTGTCTGCAGACTGACGGAGTTTTGTGGACGGAGTCTGGTGGTTTCTCTAGGACAATAATATTGGGTTAATAAAAATGTGGGTGTTGATTCCCCTCACTCCAGGGACGACACTAAAGTAAGAAGGGATAACTTACGACAATTGCCCACATCAAGGGGCGATATTTTGGAATTCTGTGGTCATGTTATCAAAAGAGAAAGTCTCTAGTGACATTCGGGAAGATAATGGGGGATGTTAGAGAAAGGTCAACACAGCGATAAAGTGCTGGGTACATTGGCAGAGTGACACCGATCTTACAATGATCTTACGACAGGTGATGGATGGTTTGTGAAGAAATGTGGTCGCCTCCACGATCCTATATGGTATAATTGACCATGTTTACATTGCTGTAAGTCATATAGGTTTTACGGCGATAGCTCTATATGTGTATAATCAAGTGGGCACTCCATGTATAGTCTGACAAATATCACACTGGTCGTCTTGACTTCCGAGGACTTCCCTTTACTTCTTGGTACTCAATTCAGGTTTGCTTGACATGAGAGCTCCAGTCAACGTGGTAAAAGTTGCCTCGATGGTGATTCGAACACCCGACCAACCGCCCGGTACGCAAACGCACTAGCCACTGTGTTGCTAGTCCTTGCTCGGTATTGTCCATCCATCATGTGCCATGCCGATAAGAGTGGGCGGTCATGATTCACCATTCCAGTCGATCACCAGAGTCCTGGATCAGCTCAGTGTTCTTGTCTCGACAATACCACGTGGCCAAGCCATCAGGTAATTACTTCTCTGTCTTCGCCTTGTTCTCGTCCCCTCGATCTTGCCAGTTATCACCAAGTTCTCCAATGTATTTCTTCTCATAACATGCCCAGACAATTTTGACTGTCTACGTCTAATTTCTTTAATTAGTTTACGAGTTTCATTTTTTGTTGTTGTTGTTTGTTTTTTTGTGTGGATAGGACTTGGTCATTGATTTTTCTGTCTGTCCATGGTATTCTTTGCATTTTGGTCAGTAAGTACATTTCCACAGCCCTCAGATGTCTTTCAGCTTGAATACTCATCGTCCATGCTGCACATCCATATAAAAGTACAGGTTCTATGTAGCACCTTAACACTCTTTTTCTCGCTGTAACTGACATCTTTTTATTGGTCAGTATGTTTTCCATCTTGCCATGACAATTCTTGTTCTAATCTCTTCAAGGCATCTCCTATCAGATGTTATGATTGTTCTGAGATAATTCTACCGATTCACTTGTTTAAGAATATTCATTTTCTTGTATATTACATTGTGGTATTTCCTTTGTCCTAGTGACGACCATAATCTTACAATTCAATTCTAACCCTAGTTGATCACTGTGTGCAACAACCGCTGTCTACTAAATGTTGCAGATCCTGCTCATTGTCTACAATCAGTATTGTATCATCTGCATATCTTCTATATTTCTGAAAATATATTCACTGTACGGGGAACAATGTCTTGAGACATTACACATCCCTGTCACATACCTCTCTTAATTGGCCGATATTAACCTACTTCATTATCAATTCTGATGGCAGCTTGTTGTTTCAAATATATGTTGTTGTTTTTTTTTTTTTTTTTTTTACAAATCTAAGGTCTTTCTCATCAATTTGTAGATCTGCAAGCATATCTATCATGTTCACGTGTCTTACCCTATCAAAAGCCTTTGTGTAGTTAAGCAAGCAACGATGTAGATCTTTATTTAATTCTATAGAACGTTCAATTACTGTTCTCAGCATATACACAGTATTTACTGTACCCTTGCCTTCTACAAACCCACATTGTTCTTCTCCTATTTCAGGTTGTATTTTCTTCTTAACTCTGTGCATGATAATTCTTAGCAAAAGTTTGTGATGTGACTCGTTATACTTATACTAATTGTTCGATTTTGATCACATTCCAAGGCTCCTGATTTGTTTGGGATTGCAATAAATACAGAATTACATAATTCATGAAGTGTATCTCCAGTATCATATATTGTGTTCAGTTATCTTGTGACTTGATCTATTTCATATTCTCCTAAAGCATTAATCATTTCTGTTGTGATGTTGTCTGAACCGGGGGTCTTGCCTGTTTTCATTTGGTTAAGAACATTCTGAACCTCCATCTTCAATTGGAGAACTCTTTGAGGCCATAAAACCAGTTCATAACTAAACACATGCGTGTTGTGAATTTGTAGTTTGTTAGTTATTTGACCTATTCTGGTTTAATATAACATTCTTAGATCTTTGGTGCTGTCTCAACGGGTAGATAAGAATTCTGTCCGTATTCCATAGTTGTGAGTTCATGTGGATGATCGACATGACTAATGAAGACACAATTTTAAAAGGGTGTCTAGTTTGCCACGCGTCGAAAGCACACTTGTTCATGCAGTGAGGCGTCGTCATTTGGAGGTGACGGGTTCGAATCCCGGTCGGTAACTATAGTTTTCTATTTGTATGTTGTCTAATGCGTCCTTTAGTCTCTGCTTCTTTCTGCTATTCCTATGAACACCAAACAATACGTGTGTGTGCATCTATGAAATGTACCTGGTGATAATGATGACAGTTAGCAGAAAGAATGTGACAAATAACACAGCCATAAACTGGACAATCAGCTGACCGGCTCAGGGAAGCAAATGCTGCAGATGAAAAAACAGGCATGTCCACTTTCCATCTCATCTAGCGGCACCACCGGTTCGATAACGTTCGTTGGTGTTGACGTCACTGAGGTCATCAGACAGGCCAAGGCAGCAGCTAGAACCAGGACACTGAAGGCGACTGTTGAGCTCATGATGATAGTTGTCTTTGCTGTCTGCATATGTAGATATGTATAAAGAAAACTTAATTATAGTGCATTCACAAATTTTTGCCCTTATTCACGTTCAATATTTTAAAATATCTGTTGCATCGTTATGTAATATTTTTCCTGCCGTCTTATATTTACTCCCACCCAAAGAATATGTCTTTAATAGTTCCAACGGCAACTGAAATAACAGAAAGCGGCATAATTTCTTTGATGTTTTGGTAAAAATGTATTGAATTCACGCTAACAAACTTGTTTTACAGTAATGCACGTCAATTTAGATAAAGACACAAGACATATCCTCTGAACACTTCCGTTCCACTTTGTGACGTGCTTCTCATAAGGAAATTTCCGGGCACCACGGTGAATATAAATTATATACCGCATATAAACACACATCGAGATCTGCTGTACAATCTTCAGAAGAAACACCTTTTAGTTGGGTATACATAATGACAAAATTGTATGCTAAATCATATAACGTCCTCTCAGTTGGTTACTCAGTTTTAGATTTTTATATGGGTGCAAACATTTGTTAACACACTATAACTATTGGTATCAGCTCAATAGCCGGCGCTGTGGCTTAGGGGCTAGCAAAAATGCGTCTCCAATGTGCAGTCATACCAGCCGAGGGATTAGAAATCAGCTGTCGGGGATGTGGAAGAAGACCCCTTTGCGTTGATATGGATAGTGTGAGGCGTCGGTTCAGAAAACAATGACAAAATCCTGAAATGTTATTGCCCAGTAAATTACAAACAGACAAATCACAAACAGACTTTCTCCCAATGTGCATTATCAGTGCCTGTATCAATCATGTCCCGCTTACACACTATTGTTGTATCATAGTACAGGTCGACCCCGAGATCCCTTACCCATCTATAATTAACCAAAAATGATGTCCTTTGGTTTTTTACCATCGTCAATCCTCCTAACGTGGCCTATCCATCTAAGTCTAGGAAGACTGAGAATGGAACAAACAGTCGCACAACCTGAATACTTCCAATACTTCAGTATTTGCGATTTATTTAAAAAAGAAGTGTGTAATACATAAGTCGTTTTCAGTGCAATGCTCCAACAGCCTTTGCCCATTGTCATTCATGTGACCGATTTTGTATTTTCCAAGGCACACAGGCCTTGGAACATGAACTCGAGTCCTTGCCCACACGAACATTAAATTCACGGAGCATATAAATTTGGTCTGAGTTTGGAATTGCCTTGATCACAAAGTCTAACTCCACATAGAATGAATTTTTCACATCATCAAATCAAATCAAATCAAATCAACTTTATTAGGGTCACAAATTGGGCGCGCAGGCCCGTCTTACATTCGGTCCTTCCAATCGCTCGTCTTTCGTTCATCAAGAGCATTATACATTTACAAAGGAAGAAAAATAAACATTGTGAAATGAATGTTGTAAACATAAACAAGGCTAATTACCATGTTATGAGGCCCATCTCCCACCTATCCATACATCACCCCACCTACACACCCCACCCACACACACACACACACACGCACACCAAGGGACACATACATACCCCACCAACCGACCCATCCCCCTCCCGTACATCCCCCACCCACACACACTGCCCTCACCTGATCCCCCAATCAAAACACACTCGCCACCCACAAACATCCCCAAACCAACCCACACATCCCACGCCCATCCACATCCTAACCTACACATCCTCTCCCCACCCACACCTCAAACCACCCATCCCCCAGCCGCATCTCCATCGACAACATATTCCCCACCCACGAATACAATCCCCCACCAACCCACACATCGCACATCCACTCACACACACACATCCCCACCAACTGACATGTCCCTACCCCACCCCCCCACACACACACACATCTCCCTAACCACCCATACATCCCCAATCCACTCACACACCCCGCCACCCACACATAAAACTTCCACCCACCCACACATGCCTTAACCCAGTCCCCAACCACACAATCCCCCACCCGCACATCACATACACCCCCTACCACGCACTATTCCCAACCCACGCACCAAACACACACATATCCCTCACCAACACATCCCCACTTACACACCACACACATATTCCCCACCCAGATACCACACGATATTCCCACCCACACCCACACAGATACCCTTACCCATCCACCCCACATACCCCCACTCACACACCACAAAAATCCCCCACCCACACACACATACCTCACCCATACAATATCCCCAACCAACACACCACACACCTCTCCCCACCCACACACACATTCCCTACCCGTCCACCAACACACACTCACTCACGCATACATCCTCCACTACGCACCCACACACCCCCACCCACCCACCCCCAACCAAACATCTCTCGATCACAATACCCCTACCCACACACATCCTCCACCCACTCACACATCCCACCCCGACACATACAACTCCCTCACCCACCTACACATCCCTAAGCCACTCACACACCCCCACCCACATATTCCCCATCCACGCACACATCTCCCACCCACACACCCCCACATACTTCCCCCAACCACCACACATCCCCTACTCACCCACACATATACCCCACCCATACGCACATTCCCCGCACCCATCACACACATCCCCCACACCACACACTATCCTCCACCCACACACATATCCTCACCCATACCACCACAAACATACCCTCCACCCACACATCATTCACACATCCCCACCAACACACCGCACACATATCTCAAACCCACACACCATACACTTCTCCCCACCCGCCCTTGCATCCCCAATCCACCCAACACAATCCCCTACCCACACAACCCCGCCTCCCACACATACTTCCTCAAACCATCCACACATCTCCACCCACATAAACACACATCCCCCGCATCCGTCCCATACACATATCCTCCACCCATACACACATCCCCCACACCCATTCCCACACCCCTACTTTCACCCCCACACATCCATCCACACATCCCACCAACACCCACAAATATCACTACCCACCAAAACCCACACACCCCAACCCATCCAAACGCATACCCCCACCCACACATCCCCCACCCACACATATCCCCACACTCACACACATCCTCCACACACACTCACACTTCCTCACATCTAGACACATACAAAATGTCTCACGTTAGTATTGAAACTAGTATGAACAAACTCCCACACTTTACTCACACACATACACTGACACTTGTCATGAGCAGTCTCATAAAAATGTTAAACATGGAGAAAAATGTGTACATAAAAAGTATGTGACGTAAAAAATAGTGATGCTCTCTCTCTCTCTCTCTCTCTCTCTCTCTCTCTCTCTCTCTCTCTCTCTCTCTCTCTCTCTCTCTCACACACACACACACACACACACACACACACATTCACTCTCACGCTCACACATTCACTCTCCCGCTCACTCATTCACTCTCACGCATTCACTCTCCAGCTCACTCATTCACTCTCCCGCTCACTCATTCACTCTCCCGCTCACTCATTCACTCTCCCGCTCACTCATTCACTCTCACGCTCACTCATTCTGTCTCTCATTCACACTCACTGACTCTCTCACTCAAACTACAGTAATGAACATGAGTTTATATTATGCATGATAAAATCAAATGGTATTTAACTGATAATATGACAGATGAGAATACACAAACATATGGATTCGCGTGTTACATAACATACGTGTTACATGACATGCATCTGCTCAGCTCTCTCTCTCTCTCTCTCTCTCTCTCTCTCTCTCTCTCTGTATTCTTTCATATACACACACTCACACGCATGCGCGCGCTCACACACACACACACTAACACATCAACTCTCCCACTGTCTCACTCTCTCACACACAATCCTTCACACACACACACACACACACTCACTCTCTCAATCACTCTATCACACATACACATATGCATGAACGCATGCACGACGCACACACTCCCTCACTCACTCTCACACATACACGTACGAATGCATGCACTGACACATTCCCCCACCATTTCTCGCTCAGTCACTCTCTCCACACACACGCATGCACGTGCGCACACACACATTCACTCTCTCCCTCTCTCTGACACCCACTTTCTCTCTCTCTCTATCTATTTCTCTCTCTCTCTCTCTCTCTCTCTCTCTCTCTCTCTCTCTCGCTCCCAGACGCACACACATATATAGTGAACAATTATAGTTAAACAATTATAATGAACAATTATACTGAACAATTATACCAGTAAATGAATTATGGTGGCATATAGTCGGTATGGATTAAAGAGCAAGTGAGTGTCAGTGCAAATGCAGTGATAATGGTGGCAAACCCACAAGCGCAGGGATAATAATCTTTCATTTCTGCCAGCTGGAATTTCAATCATTTGCAGTAGTGAATTCTTCACTGCAAAACCCACTCCATGTTTTCTGTTTACTTCCTGCCCTCTACCTTTCAAAAAAAAAAAAAAAGGTGTAATAACTTTCTCTGAGAGACCCTTCCTCAGCGAGGCGAGTCTTCTGCAGGCCAGCAATATTAATGTTAAGACGATTGAGTTCAGTATCAATCACAGCCGTTTTTTCTCACTTCGTCAATATTCGTCAGGTCAGTGGAAAATCCTGGACACATGGTTATTACGTTCTAGTTTGCAAGCCATATCTTGAGGTTTCAATTTTTCTTTTTAATAGTACCTGGTGCATTGGTTTTACAGCATGCGATTCAGATTTTGTCTTAGCCCCAAGCACCCATTGAAACAGGTAGGTTGTGGCGGATCAGCACCCAACTGTCCGCGGGCTGCGCAGCTTGAGCGGGCGGTGGTTGATCAGTGACACCTGTAGGTGTCTCCCACCGTCAGAGGCAACCTGGTTAAGACCAGAGATGAAGTTATACCTCTCCATAGCACAAAGACTGAGCTGAAATATATAGACCATATGTTGCCCATGAAGCGTGACCCCTCTCTCGGCCTGCCAAGTTCACTTCAGAGGAAAGGTAACACCAATACATCTGGAAAAAGACATGCTGCCAAAGCTACTGGATCAGCAAGGCTAATGCTCTAACTGTCCGCCTGTCAGAGCTTCGATCCTGGGCCAGCTGCCAACCAAGGCTTAGGGCCTTGTCTGCCTGTTATGACATTTTGTCTTTAGGTTGCATTTCCTCGCACCAGGGTAAGGCTTGTAAATTCCTTGTTGTGCTCCTCCGCCGAAGCCGTTGACACGATGGATGGCTGTCGGATTTGGAGGCTCCGCAATAAAAGCTCACTTATTGCGTATTGTCTCTAATTCAAAACAATGTTTTCCCGCGGTGAATTTGAATAACGAAGACACAAACAATAGATTGCCCGATTTATTGCCTGACATATTTCGCTGCATGTTATCAGGTACATACTGCATAATTCACACAACATAAAGTAAACTAACTAGATAAACCCTTCAAGCTGAAATAAACATATATTCGCACAGTAATGTCAATTGTCTACTATGGTAATTTTAAACTGACTAACATGTCTTTCTGTTTGCACAAAGCTGGCTTGTGTAAATTAATCATTATGGCTTCAGCAAACTTTAACAAACGACTATATTGTGTGTTAAACAACACGCGAAAGGCACTGTCTCTATCAATCACATGGCAGCTTTCGAGCATATGCCTAGCAATTCATGAAACGAGACGCTTACTTTTTGTAGGCCCCACTAGGTTCCCCTCACCTGTGTGTAGTATCTTGTCGACCCATTGAGGTATGTGTTCGGCAACTCTTTTGTTCAACTGCCGCTCTGTTCTGTCGATATAGGTAGACTGCACCTACATGCGAATTGGTAAATGCAATTGTTTTTGGCGAACAGAGGGACAGGCTCTTTTACTGCTGGTGTTGGAATCGGTGTGGTTATATGCATAATGTTGCAGCACTGACAAAGGGAATTGAAACTCTGAAGAATGTCTTAAACCTGAATGCGTACTCCACAGGATTTATAAAGGGCCACTGCCAACAGCCCAAACCAAAACCAGACGAAACTACAGTCTCTAAACTCAAGGTATTCATCCAGCTAACCTTTCGAGGGAATGACGTAATGCAGCGTCTACAAGACCGGCTCAGTACAGCAGTAGTCCGAACATTCTGTGCTGCAACTCCCGTCATTATATGCAGAACCACACCGATTCCGACCCCAGCAGTAAAAGAGCCTGTCCCTCTGTACACCAAAAACAACTTTATTTACCAATTCACATGTAGGTGCCAGTCTACTTACATCGGCAAAAACAGAGCGGCAGTTGAACAAAAGAGTTGCGGAACACATACCTCAATGTGTTGTCACGATACTACACACAGGCAAAGGGAGCCTTGTGGAACCGACACACCGGAAGCTTCCCGCTTCATCAATTGCTAGGCATATGCTCGAAAGCTGCCATGTGATTGATAGAGACAGTGCCTTTCGCGTGTTGTTTAACACACAAAATACTTGCTTGTTAAAGTTTGCTGAAGCCATAAAGATTAATCTACACAAGCCAGCTTTGAGCAAACGGAAAGATATGTTAGTCAGTTTAAAATTACCATGGTAGACAATTGACATTACTGTGCGAACATGTGTATATTTCAGCTTGAAGGATTTATCTAGTTAGTTTATGTTGTGTGAATTCTGCAGTATGTACCTGACGGGATGCCGCGAATTATGCCAGGCAATAAATCGTGCAATCTATTATTGTCTCTAAGGTAAAGATTTCGACATTTTTGAATCATTTCCGTCAATGCTGACTTCTTTGGACATTCTGTCCAATTATATATTAAATAGCATATTCACATATCCGTGTCTCATTTGTGTGTGTGTGTGTGTGTGTGTGTGCGCGTGCGTGCGTGCGTGAGTGCATGCGTGCGTGAATGCATGCGTGTGTGTGTAGACATTAAGAAAGATAGACAGACGCACAGACATCTTGGCATTGATTCACGGAGAAGCATCTTCAACAAACAGCAATACACGCAACAGGAAGCTGTGGACATACATGACGACCGATGCCATATGGCTTGGGCTGTATGACGGGTAATGAGGCCCAATGTCTCTGATGTCAGCGAAGGATATCGTGGCGTGACATCTCGAGCTTCAATTTGGTTAGATTCAATACTCGTAGACCCCCCTGTGTTTGTAAAAGACTAGGTCAATGATTGACCAGCTTTTGTTGTATATGCGTCATGGGGCATCTCCAAGTTCTCTCATCATTCGGGAAAACGATGGCTTTGTTTGACAGGGTCGGGTTAGAGTCCTTTAGTGTGTTCGATCCGGCTCTTTTCTCGTATAGAAAGGAGTAATTGTGCTCCACTATCTCTTCCCACTTCCTTTTCTAATGTCTGCTCTACTCCAATCGCATGCGTGTCAGATAATGAGGGTGTTTTATAAATATACATATCTCAGTCAGACATATACGTAGAAAAATACATGGATAGACATAGTATTTTTCCTTCTCCCTATACCTACAGACAAATAGATAAAAACATACACAGACAATCAGATAGATATGTAAGTAGACAGGCAGCAGACACTGTGACAGACAGACAAACAGAGAAGCAGACAGGTTGGCAGGGCCGCAGACAGACAGACAGACAGACAGACAGACAGACAGACAGACAGACAGACAGACAGACAGACGGGCGGGCGGGCGGGCGGGCGGGCAGACAGGCGGACAGACAGACAGACAGACAGACAGCAGACAGACAGACAGACAGACAGACAGACAGACAGACAGACAGACAGACAGACAGACAGACGGGTGGGATGGATGGATATTCTTTTACCTCTTCATACAAATACAGATTATTAAAAAAAAAATAATCTGTTTGTGGTCATTTTTATTATTTCTACTTGTTTCCATTAGTTTCACGATGTCTTCAGACATCCATTAATACGAACTATTATCTTAAAATTTATCCATCGATCAGTAACACCTTGAAATAGGTCAGGAAATTATCCTATCTGTTCTTTATTTCTGTGTTGAATTGTTTTTTTTTTGTTTTTTTTTAAATCGTATTATTCTTCAGTGCACGCGGGTCTAATTTAATTTTGCTTGGGTTGTATTTGAGCTCCCTCCTTTACTTTATGAGAATTCTGCGTATGCATAAATTACTATGACCATTGTAGTAACCTACATTTGGAAAAATGTTTGCGACTTTTACAGCATTTCGAAATCTTATATTGATGAGGGTGTAGTCAATATGGTTCTTGATCTTATTGCCAGGACTTTTCTTTGTAAGTTGCTTATACCTGCTGTTTCCATCAATCGTATGATACTCTTTTCCCGCACTCAACAAGCCTGTTTCCGCTTTCATTAAGCGCCTCTAGGCGATAAGCAGATTGCGTGCACCCAACTTGTTAGGTTCCAACTTTAGCATTACATTTTCACGCTATATTTATTTCTGAGTTGTGCACTTCTCCAAGGCATTATTCATGTCATAAAATTAATCTATATTATCATCTATTCGTTCTGCTTTTGGGGCATACACTTGAATGATGTTGACATTTTTCTTCACCAGTAACATTCTATCTGATGCTGTCCAGTATAATTTAATCGATATTAATCTCTGCAGATCGATAATAATGACACCTGTTTGGTGATTCTTTCCTCAAAATTGATCATTTTACAGTCATCACACGTCACCATTCCTGTTCCTATCCGTCTGGTCTTACACATTGCTAAGATGTTACTATTCAGCCTGTCCACTACTTGTTGGATATTGTCTACTTTACCATCTGTTCTCATAATGCGAACATTCCATATTATAGCTATTAATATGTGGCACTCGGTGTCACGCTGGCGGCATAGCGTCGTCTGGTGCATGTTACTTTCCATACCGGGGGAGGTTGCTCCCATGGAGCTGTCCAATCAAGATGTTCAAGGAATCTGTAAACAAGGCAGTCTGCCGTTAACTGATTCAATGCCAAACAAAAAGTATGAGTGGACCAAACGTGGTACACCAATCAAATGAACAACTATTATAATGTATATTTCCGTTCACTGAGCATTGAAATTGTGGAAGATACCACGACACAACACACGATGACTGTTGTATGGCGATATATCGTCCTTCTGTGCAAATGGGAGACCACATTTGGCGATATATTATCGTTCGCCACTTAATCAGATTATAAGTGTAGAAATAGCACGCAATAAAGCTAGAAATAATCTATCCCCCCCCCCCCCACTCACACCCCCCCCCCCCCCAATGCAAATCAGAAACAGCATAAAAACAATTTAAAAAAAATATAACCATCTTTGATTTTCGAAATTTCCCACAACTTCTTTAGTTCATTTTCTTGCAGTTTACAAAACCCTCTCTGCGGACCATTCTTAGAATCAACAATACGATGTGCCAGAATTCCATTTAAACTCAATCCATAATTGCTGTACGAATACATTTACGAATGAAGTAATTAGAAGCTGTTGAATACCAAATGTTTTCAGCAAATATCTAAACTGTCTACCAACTGTCAACGCGAACTATTTCTTTTCTTACAGCTCCAGAACCTAAGAATGCCCCACTAGAGCATCTCAAGCATATTTAATTTCTCAAGTAGTGATACAACCGGCATTGCTGTAAACGCGGCTTGGACAGGAACTATTGTGATGAGAAACACCTGATTTGAAATGTGTTTCACTTGCGGCCAAATTCGATATTATGTTTTCACTCGAAAATTTGCTGTCTACAAAATTGTTGAACTATATTCTCAATTTTAACGAAGGCGAAGGAAATTCGCTGATTAACCCAAGTATCTCGAAAGTTCAGCTGAAACGGCTTCAGCCGGCCCTGAGAAGTTATAACCGCGGGCAGGACATATAGATAGAAATTATCAACCGAAAAAAAACCCGTAAATGAAAAATTCAGAAAGAAAATACTTGTGTCAAGGAAATGTTGACGGCCCATTTTCCAGGCTTCATGGAGTATTTTCCAGAATGTAATGAGTATTTTCCCAGGATACTTGAAGTATTTTCTAACGTCATTCTTCGGGAAAATTAAAATCTGTAGATTGTTGTCAAGAAATTATAGTCCAGAAGCTATGCTTTTACGAACATATAGCTCAAACCTTTGGGGTCGTTATTAAATGCCACAATATTTATAGCTGTTTGGTCACAAAGACACATATCCCTAATAACGTTTACACAAAATAGATGCATTGAATAGAGCTTCTCAAACAGGATGACATCATTTCAGAAGATGTTTTAGGCTACAGAAAACCCACGGATGCCGCCGGGGTTCCAGTCCGTTCAGACACACTTTCATATCTTCTTTTCCAGATATTGTTGTCAACAATAAATTAATACACAGATATTGTTTGGTGTTGATAGAAGTAGTATTACGGTCTGATGTGTTTGTGTGTTTGTTATTTGCACTATACTGGTTTAATATGAAATTATGAGTCCTATGATGCTATTTCAAAGGTTAGATACGAATTATGCCCATATTCCAAAGTTGTGAATTCATGTGGATGATATGCGGGTCAGCATGTCCGAATGGATAAGAACGCGTGCTCTTAAACATTCGTTGTGCTGATGCCGAGGTTAAGAGTTCAACCCCTACACCGGATAGTTGGACTAAAGTGTTGCCCTATTGTCCTTGACTTGGGAACGTAAATCACAAGTAACTCTGAAACCCGAGTGGGTTAGCCAGATGACGAGGGACAAAGTGAATAGATAAAGCTAATCCACACGCAAAATTCAGTCCAGCACTACTATAAATAGTGTGTATGGACTACGCTTGAGTTCAAAGCGAGCGAGCACCCAAAAAAAAAAATACGTGGATGATACGCCTGGATGAAGAAGGCACCTTTTCTAGGGGTGCTTATTTGATCATGCGTCACAGTAAACTTGTTCCTACAACAAGGCGGTGTTGTCATTTGAAGATGGCAGGTTCGAATCCCGGTCGGTAAGTATAGCTTTGAATTGTTATGGTGTCTAGTACATCCTCTAGTGTCTAATTCTTACCCCTACTTCTATAAACACCTAACAATGCATGTGTACTTATATATGAACTGTTTAACTGTCTTGGTAGCCTCAAGGGAGTCGTACAGAAAGCAATGGCAAACTACTGAACGTACACTTGCCCAGGAGTCATGAACAGCCAAATGATGCTGGGGTTGACTGCTACATTATGTAAAGGATATACAACTAACTCATGGCCTCAAGGGGTTCCCCAGTTTATATTTATGTGGTCAACTATGCCTGTCACAAACCGAGGTAGCATGTGTGCAATTTGCTCTCTGTGTGTACCAAACAACTCATGACAAGTTATGATATCAATTACGTTTTCTCTGGCTTTCAGCGTTTGTGGTTTAGAGGTTAGTGAACACAGTTTCAAAGTTCCCCAACATAGTGAGTTCAAAGATCAAAAACAGTCTTAGGCGATTCAATGGAATGAGCTTCGGCCGTATAGAAAGCAATGGCAAACTACTGAATATAAAACTGCCTTGTAGAATAACAAACAGCAAATACATGCTGGGGTCGATTGCAAAGTCCTGTAAAAGACATACAGTTAACTTTGTATGACGTGAGCATACTAAAGAATTCTGGCTAGCTACTGTCACACCACAGTTTGTTTTATTCTGTGGGTAAAGCATTTGCATCTATTCTAGTGAAATACACTCATGATGCTTTCGCGTTGCTTATTGTGCCCCTCTGGACTTCTGCTGCGAAATCTTCATGAGGTTAAAGAGTTGAACAGTGGCACAAGTCACGGCGTGTGCCACGCTGGGCAGCTCGTTCTTGGTCATGAGAATTATTATTGCACTCCTCTGTCTTTGTCCATTACAAGACAAAGTAAAGGAAAGGAGCCTTTCACACACATTGTGACGTGTTGGGTAAATGATGCTAGCTCCTTAGGGCCACCAGGACAGTTGGACAGTTCATATATATATACACACACACGCATTGTGACGTGTTGGGTATATGATTCTAGTTCATTGGGACCACCAAGACAGTTGGACAGTTCATATATATACACACACACGCATTGTGACGTGTTGGGTATATGATTCTAGTTCATTGGGACCACCAAGACAGTTGGACAGTTCATATATACACACACACGCATTGTGACGTGTTGGGTATATGATGCTAGCCCCTTGGGGCCACCAAGACAGTTGGACAGTTCATATATATACACACACACGCATTGTGACGTGTTGGGTATATGATGCTAGTTCATTGGGACCACCAAGACAGTTGGACAGTTCATTTATACACACACACGCATTGTGACGTGTTGGGTAAATGATGCTAGCCCCTTGGGGCCACCAGGACTGTTGGACAGTTCATATATATACACACACGCATTGTGACGTGTTGGGTAAATGATGCTTGCTCTTTGGGGCCACAAAGACAGTTGGACAGTTCATATATACACACACACACACATGCATTGTTATGTGCTCATAGAAGTAGGAATAAGAATTAGACACTAGAGGACGCACTAGACAATATAAGAATCGAAAGCTATAGAGCAATCAGTATGTGATAGGTCATGTAGTCAGTATAGAGCAAACAGCACGTGATAGGTCATGTAGTCAGTATAGAGCAATCAACACGTGATAGGTCATGTAGTCAGTATAGAGCAATCAACACGTGATAGGTCATGTAGTCAGTATAGATCAATCAGCACGTGATAGGCCATGTAGTCAGTATAGAGCAATCAGTATGTGATAGGTCATGTAGTCAGTATAGAGCAATCAACACGTGATAGGTCATGTAGTCAGTATAGAGCAATCAACACGTGATAGGTCATGTAGTCAGTATAGAGCAATCAACACGTGATAGGTCATGTAGTCAGTATAGAGCAAACAGCACGTGATAGGTCATGTAGTCAGTATAGAGCAATCAACACGTGATAGGTCATGTAGTCAGTATAGAGCAAACAGCACGTGATAGGTCATGTAGTCAGTATAGAGCAAACAGCACGTGATAGGTCATGTAGTCAGTATAGAGCAATCAACATGTGATAGGCCATGTAGTTAGTATAGAGCAATCAGCACGTGATAGGCCATGTAGTCAGTATAGAGCAATCAGCAAGTGATAGGTCATGTAGTCAGTATAGAGCAAACAGCACCTGATAGGTCATGTAGTCAATATAGAGCAATCAGCAAGTGATAGGTCATGTAGTCAATATAGAGCAATCAGCACGTGATAGGTCATGTAGTCAATATAGAGCAATCAGCAAGTGATAGGTCATGTAGTCAATATAGAGCAATCAGCACGTGATAGGCCATGAAGTCAGTATAGAGCAATCAACACGTCATAGGCCATGTAGTCAGTATAGAGCAATCAACACGTCATAGGCCATGAAGTCAGTATAGAGCAATCAACACGTCATAGGCCATGTAGTCAGTATAGAGCAATCAGCATGTGATAGGCCATGTAGTCAGTATAGAGCAATCAGCAAGTGATAGGTCATGTAGTCAGTATAGAGCAATCAGCACGTGATAGGTCATGTAGTCAATATAGAGCAATCAGCAAGTGATAGGTCATGTAGTCAATATAGAGCAATCAACACGTCATAGGCCATGAAGTCAGTATAGAGCAATCAACACGTCATAGGCCATGTAGTCAGTATAGAGCAATCAACACGTCATAGGCCATGTAGTCAGTATAGAGCAATCAACACGTCATAGGTCATGTAGTCAGTATAGAGCAATCAGCACGTGATAGGTCATGTAGTCAATATAGAGCAATCAGCAAGTGATAGGCCATGTAGTCAATATAGAGCAATCAGCACGTGATAGGCCATGAAGTCAGTATAGAGCAATCAACACGTCATAGGCCATGTAGTCAGTATAGAGCAATCAACACGTCATAGGCCATGAAGTCAGTATAGAGCAATCAACACGTCATAGGCCATGTAGTCAGTATAGAGCAATCAGCATGTGATAGGCCATGTAGTCAGTATAGAGCAATCAGCAAGTGATAGGTCATGTAGTCAGTATAGAGCAATCAGCACGTGATAGGTCATGTAGTCAATATAGAGCAATCAGCAAGTGATAGGTCATGTAGTCAATATAGAGCAATCAACACGTCATAGGCCATGAAGTCAGTATAGAGCAATCAGCAAGTGATAGGTCATGTAGTCAGTATAGAGCAATCAGCAAGTGATAGGTCATGTAGTCAGTATAGAGCAATCAACACGTCATAGGTCATGTAGTCAGTATAGAGCAATCAGCAAGTGATAGGTCATGTAGTCAGTATAGAGCAATCAACACGTCATAGGCCATGAAGTCAATATAGAGCAATCAACACGTCATAGGCCATGTAGTCAGTATAGAGCAATCAACACGTCATAGGCCATGTAGTCAGTATAGAGCAATCAACACGTCATAGGCCATGAAGTCAGTATAGAGCAATCAACACGTCATAGGTCATGTAGTCAGTATAGAGCAATCAGCAAGTGATAGGTCATGTAGTCAGTATAGAGCAATCAGCACGTGATAGGTCATGTAGTCAATATAGAGCAATCAGCAAGTGATAGGTCATGTAGTCAATATAGAGCAATCAGCACGTGATAGGTCATGTAGTCAATATAGAGCAATCAGCAAGTGATAGGTCATGTAGTCAATATAGAGCAATCAACACGTCATAGGCCATGAAGTCAGTATAGAGCAATCAACACGTCATAGGCCATGTAGTCAGTATAGAGCAATCAACACGTCATAGGCCATGTAGTCAGTATAGAGCAATCAACACGTCATAGGCCATGAAGTCAGTATAGAGCAATCAACACGTCATAGGCCATGTAGTCAGTATAGAGCAATCAACACGTCATAGGCCATGTAGTCAGTATAGAGCAATCAACACGTCATAGGCCATGTAGTCAGTATAGAGCAATCAGCATGTGATAGGCCTTGTAGTCAGTATCATGCTGGCCGATTTTACTTCCCAAAATATCTTCTGGTACCCATTTTAGGCTTGGTTAATGGGAGAGCCCAGATCAGTTTTTGCTTTTTAAATTCTCCTCTACAGGGGTATTTATCCATCACATGAATTTATTTTGCTCCCTGTCAGTTCGTTAAATTCATGTTAACTTCTTTATAGAAGCCTTTATTTTCAGAATAACTCAGAATGTGAATGTTTCTGTTATTATATTATCTGCGTACACAGAATTTTACCTGACGGGTGAATGCAACTATCTCACTTTATAATATGGATCTGTTTGACTGCCGTTAGTACAAGGTCTTTATAGTGACATTTTGCACCCATTAAATCTAAAGCTTCTACCATTTTGATTAATAAATAAATACATAACAATGTTTTCCCGTGATGAATTTGAATAACGAAGACACAAACAATAGATTGCACGATTTATTGCCTGGCATATTTCGCTGCATCTCGTCAGGTACATACTGCAGAAATCACACAACTTACGTGAATTAATTAGATAAATCCTTCAAACTGAAATATACACATGTTCGCACAGTTATGTCGATTATCTACCACGGTAATTTTATAGCTTCAGCAAACTTTAACAATCGACTACTTTGTGTGTTGAACAACACACGGAAGGCACTGTCTCTTTCAACCACGTGACCGCTCTCGAGCACATGCCTCGCGACCGATGAAGCCGGACTGTTCCGGTGTGTCGGCCTGCCTAGGCTACCATCTTCTGTGTGTAGTATCTTGTCCACCCAATTCTGAATGTGTTCCGAAACCCTGCAATGCAACTGTCGCTCAGTTCTGCCTATGTAGATGGCCTCGCATCTACATGTGAATTGGTAAATACAATTTGATTTGGCGTACAAAGCTACAGGTTCTTTTACTGCTGGGACAGGGATCGGTGTGTTTCTGTACCTGATGACTAGAGTTGCAGCACAGAATGTTCGCTCGACTGCTGTGAGCGAACTGCTGTGAACTCTGAACTTTGAAAGAGACACAAGGAAATTGTGGAAGCTAATAAAACAACTTAACGATGAGGGCACAGGGAGAAACTCAAAAATTGCACTACATAAAGATGGAAACATCTTAACAAGAAAGCAAGCAGCTGACCATTTTGCGGACTCATTCGCACAAGACAACAATATCAAAATTAGTCCAGAGAAACAACAAGAGATTCGAGAGAAACGGTAACATACAGCACAGAAGGAAATAGCAGATGAGGTTCTGGAAGCACCCATCACAATCAGCGAACTGGAGCTAGCCATATCAAAACTGAAAATGAGAAAGTCACCAGGAGCTGATATTATCTCCAATGAAATTATGAGGAACCTAGGAACAGAGGCCAAAGCAAAGCTGTTGCAGATCTTCAATAACAGTTGGACCTTAGGCAGTGTTCCACAAGCCTGGAGAGAAGCAATCATGATACCCCTCCTAAAATCAGGGAAAGATAGTTCCATTGCCTTTAGCTACAGACCAATTAGATTCATCAGCTGTCTCTGCAAAACACTGGAGCGTATCATCAATCACATACTTCAGTGGTACATTGAAAGTAAAAACATCCTTGTGCCACAGCAGGCTGGCTTTAGGCAGTGCTACTCTACGGAAGATCAGACAACCTACCTATCTCAAGAAATTGAGGATGCATTCCAAGAGAAGAAGCTGGTGCTTGCGGCATGGATAGATTTGAAGAAAGCCTTTGACAAAGTCTGGAAAGAAGGTCTGATGAATAAACTGAGAAACTGCAAAGTCAATGGAAGAATGTACACATGGGTGAAAGCATACTTGCACAACAGAAGAGCCCGAGTACAGATAGACGGACTAAAGAGCAAGAAAGTACTACTGCGTCACGGTTTTCCCCAGGGCGGAGTCTTGCCCCCACACTTTTTCTAATTTTCATCAATGATCTCGTTGCTAATCTACCGCATGGAATTAAAGCGGCAATGTACGCCGATGACCTGGTTCTATGGAGCACAAATGAACGTGCATCAGTGGCCAACAGATTGCTACAAAGAGCTGTAGATACATTTGTTGCATGGGCAAATAGATGGTGTGTCAGCATAAACACTGACAAGTGCAGCACCACCCTATTTACCCTCTCTCCAAAACAAAAGGCAGGGACCATCCAGATAAATGGAACACCCCTAAGAGAAGATAAAGAACCAACATACCTTAGAGTAGCATTTGATGGAAGGCTGACATGGAGAAAGCACATCAACAAAGCAGTAGCAAAAGCCAGAAGGAAAATAGCTATCCTAAGAAAGCTAAGTGGAACCACATGGGGAGCCAGTGGGAAAATACTTAGCAAAGTTTATCAACAGAGCATACGACCACACCTGGAATACGGGTCAACTGCGTGGTGTTCGGCATCAAAAACCACACTACCAGAGCTGGACAAAGTGCAAAATCAAGCACTTAGAGTCACCACAGGAGGGATGAGATCAACCCCTATAGTGTAAATGGAGAAGATGGGGAGGACACAAGCACTGAGTGAGCGCAGAGATACGAAAACGCTAATACAAGCAGAAAAGTTCCTCAGC
The DNA here is from genome assembly GCA_014155875.1 of Cepaea nemoralis. Classification (NCBI taxonomy): domain Eukaryota; kingdom Metazoa; phylum Mollusca; class Gastropoda; order Stylommatophora; family Helicidae; genus Cepaea; species Cepaea nemoralis. The sequence goes on along the minus strand of JACEFZ010006031.1, from coordinate 135,432 downwards.
TTGCCAGGCCACCCTATGAAGAACAGATTTGAAAACCTAGCTATGGGGCAGTTGAAAAAAAGTAGTTTTATCCACCAGGCCAAACGACTCTGCAGAGAAACCACCGATCTGCCCACAGTTGGTATCCCCCTAACAACTATTCCAGAGCGAACTCCATGGAAAGATGAGCATAGACTATCATTACAAATCCAGACAAAAGTGAGAGGAATATTTGACAAGGAAGAACAGAACAGTGTGAAGCGCAGAACAGCCACTCTCAGCTTCCTTGATGAAGAATACCCACAGGACCTCTGGATCCGAGTCTACACAGATGGGTCAGCACAAAATGCTGTTCGAAATGGAGGAGCGGGAGTGTACATAGAATACCCAAATAATACTAGGGACACAGCTAGAGTACCGACAGGAAAGTACTGCCATAACTACGATGCTGAAATTGAGGCAATCAAGATAGCAACAGAGAAATTACTAAATACCAGCAATGTTACACAACCTGTGGTGCTATTGACAGATGCAAAATCAGTACTCGAGGCGCTCCTGTCTGGGAAATTGCCAGTACTAAGGACACTACTTTCTGAACTTAGCAGTCAGCATAAGGTCACCATACAGTGGATACCATCCCACTGTGGAGTACCCGGAAACGACAGAGCTGACCAATTGGCTAAGGAAGGAGCCAAAGAAGAACAGCCTGTTGTGCCCGTTACATACCACGAAAAGGAAAGAATGATCAAATCAGTCAGAAAGCCACCAAAACTGCTCAAGATGACTACCACGTTATGGACAAACCAGAACAAGTCATTATTCTGCGCCTCAGAACAGGGCACAATAGATTATGCAACCACATGCACACAAAATTCAAGACTGGTGAAACAGCCATGTGCACATGTGGATTGGCGTCGCAGACAGCAGAGCACATACTCCAAGACTGCCCAAAATATAACATATCTAGGCAAACCTTCTGGCCTAGAGAGACGACAGTGGAAGATAAACTCTATGGACCGCTGTGTGAACTGAAAAAGACAGTTCAATTAATACAAGAGACAGCAATGCAGTTATAGACATATTTCAAGCGAACGAAAGAAGAAGTAGAAGCATATAACCTTATTATTATCTCAGGATCCTCGGCGATGCTATGGAGTTCGTGCATTGAGCTGAGTTTCTCTAGACTCAGGTTTGAGTTAGGAGGAAAACGTAGCACTTATGGGTTAAACCCGTGTGCCATGATGTTGATCCAACGACTAAACTAAACTAAACTATCATTATGTCCACCCAACAAAAAAATGTTTGTTCCGGAGATTGTACAGCAGATTTCAAAGTTTGTTTATATGCTGTATATAATTTACGGGTCAGAGATGAAGTGCACATTATTAAATGTATTACGTCTTCACAAGGAAAAATTAGCGTTGAATAGTTAATTTTCTCGTGGGACATGGGATTGGCCTTATGACAAGAGCCTCGCGTAGTGGAGCGGGGCATTACTGTAAAACAAGTTTGTTAGCGAGAAATCACTTGTTTTTCACCGAAACATTAAAGAAATGTCGCTGCCTTCCATGATTTAAGTTGATTTTGGACCTACCAAAGACACATTCCTTGTGTGGGGGTAAATATAAGACGGTAGGAAAAATTTCATAACGATGCAACAGACAGTTTTCAAAATAATTGATCGTGAATGAAGGCATTCATTTCTGGACATACTTTTTTTTTTATTTTTTTTTTTTATAGAACCAACATATCTTTGTAGTTCATAGTATTTTGTTTGTTTTGCTGTTTGTGATTCCTGGGCAAGTTTTACATCCAATAGTTTGCCATTGCTTTCTTAACGACCAGCACTACCCTCATACCACTGTACGGAACTACCAACGCAAGGCGGTCTGCTGCCAAATCGCCTGCTACTGTGTTTCGACGTGGTATGCGGGATTACGAATTGCATTCGTAGCCCTATCGCCTCAGTTTAGAGTGCACTGAGAAAAAGGTGGCCAGCCATTCCCAACCGCTGCTAACATCGAGAGCTGAGGACGATTACTCACTTGTTCGAAGGCGTCCATCCGATTGTCAGCGTAACGTATTTGGATAATTATTACTATTATTTTTATTTATTTATTTATTTATTTATTTTTGCGGTGTTCTACATTTACCGGTCTCCCTGGCCTAGGTGTTAACGTCTTTCCCCGTAATCCAGTATATTCTCGTGAGTAATGCAGCTGCGCGAGAATCGGCAGCGGTTCGCTCCGCGCTGGTAAGTTAGGGGTATATGAGCCGGTCGCTCAGAAAGCAATGGCAAACTACTGAGTGTAATCTTGCCTAGTACATTAACAGCAGCTGAAAAATGTTGGAGTTGAATGCAACGTCCTGTAAGGGATATGCAACATAACATTTTTTTAAAAATCTACAATGAATGCTTCTTAACACTCATTGATAAATGTGCATGTTAAGTGTTCTCACATCGGGAAAAACCAGCGGGGAAGTAAAAGTAAATAATAATAATAATAATAATAATAATAATAATAATAATAATAATAATAATAATAATACAATAATAATAATAATAATAATAATAATACCATTAAAAATAACAATAATGATACCATTAATAATAATAAGTAATGGATCCTTTTAAACGTCTTTAGGCTATTTAGACTATGGTAACAGACCATGTAATGATAAGTCGACACAAAAAGGAAAAAGGGAGCCAAAGTTAATTTAAAAAATCAGCCTCGATGTGAATCCGATGCCATGACCAAAAGGCTGACTGGCAAGCGTCAGGGCACCACGTTATCGCGGTTCATAATAGTAATATTAAGTATAATAACATTTGATATTAACAACACTAATGACAGGAAGAACTACACAGGATATTGCCAAAAATAAGGATATGACAACTTCAAAGATGTCGACAAGCGAATCAAAGAAATCACGGGAAGTACGAGCACTCGCAAACACGGCAACATAGGAACTAATTGAACTACAACAGAATCACAAAGAAGACACATCAGGTAAACACCCTCAATTATATCCAACCCTGAGGAAGGTAGTTGAGCGACGTGGAAACGTTTTTCTCTGTAGAAAATTGCAACTGGAAATTCCCTCTCAATTAATGTTCCTAGAATGATGTAGACTCATTTTCCCGCTTTCTTTGAACAAACCGGCAGTGCCTACAATTAGACATAAAAACACACGGAGAAGAAAATTAGAGGCAGAGATGAATAATAAGGAGAAGAATGAGAGGAGCTACGGAAGACGGCAACAGGATAGGATGGTGTAGCGTGGGTTGGGTGAAGCCTAATGCTCCGTAGGGAGATAACAAGTAGAAGGAGAATATTCTGTACAAGCGTCAATTGATAAATGTTTGTAGTTGATTATTAACTGTTTTAGTTACTCCCCAGTTAGAAATTTAGAAGTCCTTCTTGTTGAGCCGACAGGATAAAAGAAACAGAGAGAAACCGAAAGCAAACGAAGAAGATAATAAGAGACAAAGATGAATAAAATGTGGAGAACTCGCTGATGTCTGCTCAGTACTGCTTTCATTTCTTTCTTTCCTCGCTGATGTCTACCTGGTGCGCCATCATTTCTTTCCCTTCTCGCTGATGTCTGCCCGGTGCCCCTTCTTATTTTTTTATCTCCTCGCTGAAGTCTGTCCAGTACGCTTTCATTTCTGTCTTTCCTCGCTATTTCTGCCCGGTGCCCCTTCATTTCTTATTTCCTCGCTGATATCTACCCGGTGCGTCGGCATTTCGTTCTTTCCTCGCCGATGTCTGCCCAGTACGCTTTCATTTCTTTCTTTCCTCGCTGATTTCTGCCCGGTGCCCCTTCATTTCTTATCTCCTCGCTGATATATGCCCGGTGCTTCGTCATTTCTTTCTCTTCTCACTGATGTCTGCCCGGTGCCTCTTTTCTTATCTCCACGCTGATTTATGCCCAGTACGCTATCATATCTTTCCCTCCTCACAGATGACTGCACAGTACGATGTCATTTCTTTCTCTCCTCGCTAAAGTCTGCCCAGCAGGCTGTCATTTCTTTCTCTCCTTGCTAAAGTCTGCACAGTACGCTATACCTAGTTCCATTGAACACTCGCTTACAAATGAATGACTAGCGTTTACATTTCACGAGAATATCTATTGATACGAGGTTGGTAACAAGAGGTAAATCTGTTCATGATCAGAGTTATTATATAATGTACTCTAGAGTTCGTTGATGCTACAGTCTCTCCATAGACCAGACAGTCAAATAAACACGCATGTGTCTGGCCATCGTTATTACAAAGTAAATAAAATAGCTGTTTTGCTGTCTCACCCACAGTTAGGGTTTGCACTGAAATGGCTTGTAATTCCCCCCCCCCCCACCCCGTCCTTTTTTCTCATAAACAGCTAATGACATATCATGTATACATTTGTTTATTCATGTGTTAGTGTCCGTGTATATGCATGTGTGTGTGTGTGTGTGTGTGTGTGTGTGTGTGTGTGTGTGTGTGTGTGTGTGTGTGTGTGTGTGTGTGTGTGTGTGTGTGTGTGTGTGTGTGTGTGTGTGTGTGTGTGTGTGTGTGTGTGTGTGTGTGTGTGTGTGTGTGTGTGTGTGTGTGTGTGTGTGTGTGTGTGTGTGTGTGTGTGTGTGTGTGTGTGTGTGTGTGTGTGTGTGTGTGTGTGTGTGTGTGTGTGTGTGTGTGTGTGTGTGTGTGTGTGTGTGTGTGTGTGTGTGTGTGTGTGTGTGTGTGTGTGTGTGTGTGTGTGTGTGTGTGTGTGTGTGTGTGTGTGTGTGTGTGTGTGTGTGTGTGTGTGTGTGTGTGTGTGTGTGTGTGTGTGTGTGTGTGTGTGTGTGTGTGTGTGTGTGTGTGTGTGTGTGTGTGTGTGTGTGTGTGTGTGTGTGTGTGTGTGTGTGTGTGTGTGTGTGTGTGTGTGTGTGTGTGTGTGTGTGTGTGTGTGTGTGTGTGTGTGCCTGCCTGCCTCTCTCATAACGTGATCTTGTGCATTGTTTATGTTGACAGCATTCATTTCATGATGTGGTTTTTCCCTATGTGAGTGTAACATGAACAATAGATAATTATGTATGAAAGATGAGGGGTAGGAAAGTTCGAATGTAAGACTCCCCTGCGTGCCCTAATTCATTCGTTCGTTCGTTAGTTCACCACTGAGGATCTATAGTAACGAATGCTAAGAAAAGGACAATGACTATTGACATCGGGGGGACCACTAGATTACATTTCGTGTATGAACCATAGCAGATAACAGAGCCGTGGTGGTGTAATGGTTAGTGCACTAGTTATCCTCACAGTAGCCCTGGGTCTGATTCTGATCCCCAGCCTGGCCAAAGTTGCCTACCTCCCGACCAGTGAATCGTTGGAGTAAACGCAATCTTTATTCGAAGCAGAGAATTAAGAAAGTGAAAGCCGTATAACTGGCCACATAACCCCTCATGTGAAGTTCATTATCATCATGTGTCTTGCCGACAAGCGTTGGCGGTCATGTTTCGCTATCTCTCACGAATACCAGAGTAGTGGATCAGCTCAATGTTCTTGTCTCCACCATGCCATGTGGCCAAGCCATCCAGGTATTTACTTCTATGCCCTCCCCCTTCAATCTTTCCAGTTGTCTTCAAGGTCTCTAATTTATTTCTGCTTGTATAGTTGGGTTAACAAGAAATGGCCGTAACAAATGCCATAACTATTTCTGTACCAAACTACGCACAGCATAGTGCTGGTGATGTGCTGGTGTACAAACAGGGCCGAGACGGGGCCAGATTGGCGAAAGACTTACAGTTGGCAGTAAACATGGTAGCGGAGTGGTGCAGGGACGCAGGGGCCATTATACACCCAGAAAGGCATCAGTTATGTGATACTACTAGATAACCGGATCGAGAAGGCAGACGTCCCAGGTATTATGTTGAATGGATGTCCTCTTAGTCGAGAGAGTAAATTAAAGTACTTGGGTATCACCTTTGACAGGTGTTTGTCTTTTAAGGACCATGTGGAGGCCTTGGTGGTGAAAGCTGATAGAAGACTTAATGCACTGAGGGCTATGGAGCAACCGGAGTAGATCAGAGGATGCTTTACAGGCTCTTTCAGCAGTTAATAATTTCTCTCATTGAGTATGGTTTGGGGCTGCTGACAGTATCAAAGAGTCAACTTGAAAGGTTGGAGCGCATACAGAATTCTGCCATGCGGTTAATCCTGGGGTGCACAAAGGACACACTAATTATATGCATGAGGCATATCCTGGCGCTACCACCAATGACGGATAGGCATAGTGTCCTTCAGGCCAAATGGTACCTGAGAGTTGCCGCAGATAGTGATCACCCGCTGCACGTAGCAATGGATATGGTGAAGGGTCGTAGACTAAGACGAGGCAGATCCTGGATGGCACAGGCAGAACTTTCTATACGTCAGGTGTGTGATCTAGAGACCATCAATCGTGAAAAAGCGTGGTTTGAAGGTCCGGAAGACATCACGGAATAGCACAATGTAATAATAACACTGGGTCGTGAGTGCAGAGAATGGGCAGCGGGCCGCACTGAGTTTGAAGTGCAACAGCTAATCCAGAGCAACACACATCAAGGTGACATAGTCATCTACACCGATGGGTCAGTGGAGACAAACAGACGTAGTGGCTGGGGCTTTATTGCAAAGGCTAATGGACGAGTCTTGAAAAAGGAGAGTCTGGCATATGAGACTACGACCTCCAGCATGAGAATGGAGGTGGAGGCAGTAACAGCGGCATTCCGGTGGCTAGAGGAGACGACTGCAGCGCACGTTGTATTCATTACGGATTCAAAGAATATGCTTAGTAAGGTGGAGAAAGGAATGTTTCGTGTGGAATGGCTCTCGTCGCTTCAGAGGTCACAGATTGTGAGAATTGTATGGATATTTTGCCCTTTCGATATTGGGGTACGGGGGAATGAACTGGCTGATAGGCTAGCAGGGAATGCACCTCTTGGTGGTAGTTTGCCTATGGACAAGGGGGAGGTGGTCGTGCGCTTGTAGGACCGGGTGGAGAAGGCGGAGGAACAGATTGAGAACCCATATGTGGAAAGAATGAGATTGCGGGGGATCGGCAGGGGTTCTGGAAGAATCTCAAAACTGAGAGGGAAGACCAGGAGAACTTTTAATCAGCGGTGGGAACGATTAGTAGTATGACTCTTCACTGGCTGTTGAACGAGGGGACGGAGCATGTATGGTAATGTCCTGAGTGCAGTGATGTCGGTTCTTAACTCAACATCAACAACATCAATTACACACAGCATGTGTTTGGTTATTCTTCGTGTGTCGTTATCATCGTTCCACGCCTGGTTGTACTTCTTACGTTTAACTAGAATATATTAAAGGAAGTCTTACAAAGTATTTGTGTATTACAAGTTGTAAATACTTCTCTCCTGTGAAAGTAATACACTTGTAATGTTTTTATTGATATGTTTTTTTTTTTTTATAATGAGTAGTTGCCGCGAATGTCTGGAATCCAAAGAGTTAATTATATGTAAACACCATTTGCCCAATGTGTATTACATATAATTAAACACCATAGCCGCAATACATATGTCTTAAGTATATGTAAACATCATATTTCCAGTGCGTCTTAATTATATGTAAACGCCATACCATCTATCGGTATGTCTTAATTATATGTAAACGCCATACCATCTATCGGTATGTCTTAATTATATGTAAACGCCATACCATCTATCGGTATGTCTTAATTATATGTAAACGCCATACCATCTATCGGTATGTCTTAATTATATGTAAACGCCATACCATCTATCGGTATGTCTTAATTATATGTAAACGCAATACCATCTATCGGTATGTCTTAATTATATGCAAACACCATATTCCCAATGTTAAATGTGTAACATAATGACCGAGATGTTTTCTGGACGGTTGTTATGGCAATGAGGTTCTGCAAGGGACAAGCTACTCAATGAATGAATGGCTAAGTTATATGCTAAAACTGCTAAATAAATTAGCAGCAACGACAACTCGAAAACGACATCAGATAACTAATGCATAAAAGGCGTCATATTTACAATGTAGTTAATAATTAATGCGTATATAACGTTACCTGGAAATGTGATATTTTATAGAATCTACAACATCAAGTTACGGGATCCAACAGCAGAACCAGAGATAATAGAAAATTGTAAAATAAAAACACTCTAGGTCTTTTATTTTATTTATACATGTTCATGACTGCGGATGTCATACTACTTTTCTCAAATATCACTAAGCATTTGTTTCGTAGTTTGCCCCAGAGTTTCTCATTAACCCACGGCATGCCAGGAAACACGTACCGTGCGTATATCGGTCGCACCTGGCATGATATTAGTTCCTTAAATGATTAAGTATCATGGGGTGGTTTATTGTCTTAAGCGACTTCCCATATGTGCCATGGATTTATATATCACCCAAAATGTTGTCATTGCGTTATACTAAAACATGTCTGCTACCATATTAACAACTTTTAATTCATAACTGTGACACACATTTACCTACCAATTTCCCGTCATCCTCTTTTGTCTGGTTTAAATCTACTTTTTGGTTGGTTGGCACAGTCTGTTAACTGCCTGAAGTCCGCCCTGTTGTTAAACTCCTATTCTCCCCCTCTGTCTTTTAATGTCGATTGGATATAGGACCTCAACCTACTCATGTCAAACCAATCCTATATCTCATACAGCTCCTTTTTCATATTCTTCCTGCAGGCTGACAGGCATGCAGAAGAGGCTACTGTGTGTGTCGGGATGGGGGTGGACGAGCCTTGGATCCGACTTACATACTGAATGCTCTACGAGAAGTAAGTCGTTTGCGAGAACCAAGTGATGCCTGTGAATCTACAACCATGGTCAGACTGCGGGAACAGCAAGTTAAAAGAGGTGTGGCGAATCAAGAACACTATGCAGCAAGCAAAAGAGGATTAATAAACCAACACAGAACTGGTGTCGTTAGTCGCTACACGCTGCAGGATTTACTGAGGAGGAGATTCGAGCACTTATGGACTGAATGGTTCGATGTGCAATGAGGACGATCTGTCGACTAACTAACTAACTAACTAACTAACTAACTAACTAACTAACTAACTAACTAACTAACTAACTAACTAACTAACTAACTGACTGACTGACTGACTGACTGACTAACTAACTAACTAACTAACTGACTGACTGACTAACTGACTGACTGACTGACTGACTGACTGACTGACTGACTAACTAACTAACTAACTAACTGACTGACTGACTGACTGACTAACTAACTAACTAACTAACTAACTACCTAACTAACTAACTGACTGACTGACTGACTGACTGACTAACTAACTAACTAACTAACTAACTAACTATGCTTCCCATTGTATTAATACCTATCTCTATTTTTCTTTCTATTATGTCTGAATGTTTCTTCTATTTCCCGTGCGTTCCACAATGAGGACTTTTCAGTCACACTATTGGCATAGTCTCTCAGTGTGTGTCCTGTCTAGTCCCAGCGACCTTCCCTCCCCCCCCCTCCCCTCCTCCCTGTAGGCACGCTGGAGCATGTCTAGTTAGCTCCGTAAGTTCTGCGTGAGTAATTTTATCATGACGGTTGTGAAATTAACCCTCTTTATCCCAATTATTGCCAACTACATCTCCCCTATTTTATTATTATTACTGTAACCTCTTTAAATGTAAATATTTCTTATTTTAAATTGACAACTGTATAAAACAGAAAGATTTAAAGTAGCGTTGTCTGGGACTGAACAAGATAAAAAATATATATTATCCTGTTGATAATAGTTAACTACCAACAGCTATATGGGAACATATATTGTTGGAACATCAGGAAAAGAAATGAAAGAACTTGTTGTTTTTTGTTTGTTTGCCATGAAACGATAATATAGACCATTCAGAACTAGACGGTGATAGGATCAAAATCGCCCCGGCCTTTTTTACTTCCAGAACATTTCCTAGTATCCATTTTAGACTGGGCGCCAGATACAATAACTGTGTTTAATCCGCTTCCCCCCCCCCCCCCGCCCACACCCCACCCTCCCGCGCATACTCGCGTTCAAAACACAGCGGGTGATTTGGCAGCAGACCCCTTGCGTAGGTTATTTACAAAATGGTATGGGTGCCGGTTGTTCAGAAAGCAATGGCAAACTACTGAACGTAAACTTGCCCAAGAATCACAAACAGCCAACAAATGCTGGAGTCGACTGCAACGTTCTGTAAAAGATATGCAACTAACTTAAACTCTGCATTGATATGACCAGTCTACATCTGATTTCTTATTAACAGTCCCCATTTTACTAATCACGGAGCCAGGATATTCATAGTTTGTGACATTTTCTTAATGAAATAGTCTTGATAAATTCAGACATTTACTGCCGCCAGAGAGTGTATATTAGTTATATGAATAGATAATACATACATGTCCAGAACGAAGAGGGTAGTTAGCCAAATTAGACGGCCTCTTCGGAAATAGACCTTTCTGGGACCTCAGTTCGTTTAGCTTTGATTGTTTTCAATTTTGCTGAGGGAAGGGTTATGAAGAGAGGGTATATGAGATAGAGGCGCTGCCAAGCAGACACAGAGTTATTATTATCTATAATGAGCAGTATTCTTGCACAGATATTCTTCTGATTCTTATTCCTCTTCGTCTTCTTCCACCCCCTCACTTCTCCCTCGTCACCCACCCTATTTCTTCCTCCATCTTGATTTCTACTCTTCTTCTTCTTCTTCTTCTTCTTCTTCTTCTTCTTCTTCTTCTTCTTCTTCTTCTTCTTCTTCTTCTTCTTCTTCTTCTTCTTCTGCTTCTTCTTTTCTTCTTCTTCTTCTTCTTCTTCTTCTTCTTCTTCTTCTTCTTCTTCTTCTTCTTCTTCTTCTTCTTCTTCTTCTTCTTCTTCTTCTTCTTCTTCTTCTTCTTCTTCTTCTTCTTCTGCTTCTTCTTCTTCTTCTTCTTCTTCTTCTTCTTCTTCTTCTTCTTCTTCTTCTTCTTCTTCTTCTTCTTCTTCTTCTTCTTCTTCTTCTTCTTCTTCTTCTTCTTCTTCTTCTTCTTCTTCTTCTTCTTCTTCTTCTTCTTCTTCTCCTCATCCTTCTTCTTCTTTTTCTTGTTTGATTGTCCGACTGTTCTTGTCAATATAGAAGTATAACTGATATATTTTTAAACCATGCGGCGTGTTGAGTATATGGTGCTCATATTTTAGACCAATTACCACGTGCTTGTAATGGGGTTAATATCTCACCAACCGCCTTTGCTTCCCTGATAACTTCCTGGTATACATTCCAGGCTGGGTTTACCTGGGAGTTAAACCATATTTCGAGTGGGGATTCGAACACATTACCACTGCGTCGGCAGGCAAACATGCTAGCCACTGCGTTACCCCGGCTCCCATACCAACATAACACTAAAGATCGTTTCTGTGTTGACATTCTTGAAAAGGCTGCCCGGGTTTCCAGAAGAGACAGAGCGCCAAATGAAGACATACAACCATATCAGATTGATATATAGCGCTCAGCCCTCCAGAGATTTCACTAGTCATCCTCCCAACCGCCATCTGCCCTTTAGCTGTTTCCGTGACAACCTGAAGAAGGTGCTGTAACAACACTAACGTTCTCTGAGTCTGTATTTGTTGATTCTGCAGAATCTCTAGTATACCTGTATTTGTCGTCTTATAAGCACTCGTAGTATATTGTATGTTGGGGAGTCTCCGTGGCTAAGTGGTCAAGCCGTCTGCTTCGCGCTCCGAAGGCTGTGGGTTCTTTTCCCGGCTACGTCTTTCGGTTCACGAGTGCACATTTCTCAGAGATTCCTGGGGGTCGTCGCCGGAGCTACGGAGTTCGTACTTTGTGAGATGTTTTCGGCAGGATGGCCTGCCGAAAGAGGCCGAGCCATATGGGATAAAACCCGGGCAATGAAGTCGATCCTCTCGACTTTTAAGACTTTTTTTTTTAAGTATGTAGTATAAACGAACCTGTTGCACAGCGTATGGCTCAGTGAGCATATAGTTCGAGACCCATATGTTTATAGGCTAACCAGCACTCTGAGTTCGATGTAGTTAATATCATTCCTATCGCTTTTACTTCTCAAAACATTCCCTGGTACCCAAGTTAGGCCAGGTCTACATGGGAGACCTGGTCAATTTTACCAATCCGATGCGGATTCCAAGCCACGACCACCAGGCCGGCTGGCTAGCGCCTAGCCACTACGCTATTGCAGGTTTCATTTGTATAGCGTAGGTAGACTAACTGTGTGAACTGGCTCCCAGACGATGGAATACACCAGCCAGGTGTGGCGGGAACATTTACGGACAGTTGAGATCTTTGAATCATTGTCAAGTTCCTAGATATACAATGTTATTTTTTTAATGCGCTCGCAAGCTTTGAAATCATGCTTAGTCTATACACATGCTACTTCTTCTAGTACACATGACATATTTTTACACATGGATTACCTTTCCCTTTGACTAATGTCCCTCGCCTCAGTCGAACCCACTCTGACTTCTGAGGTACATATAATTTACGTCCCCAAGTCAGGGACGAGAAGTCAACAATTTAGTTCAACTGACCGGTGAATTTGTGTATTGATAACTATTTATCTGTGACATAATCGAAGCAGTGATGGTCATCTGATTAGTACACAATCCAGTAAAGATGTCTTTTGGAAAGTAAAGGCATCTGACGAAATACTGATTTGAATATGCCTATTTTTTTAATTGGTACCTAACCTCACACCCAACAGCATGCGTTACTGGCTTGTATGTCAATGTACATTAATACGGCAGATCTAATGACATTGTCAATGTTAATAAATGTGTTTTAAAACATGTACAATGTCCCTGACATCTCAGCTATGAAAATTATCACAGGCTGAAAAAGAAAGGGTTCACTTGATTAACAATGAAATAAGAGTTTATTTGTAAAAACCCAGTATCATGTGCCTTGCCAAACCGCGTGGACTTTCATTCTTTTCCTCAAATCTCCATCCTTGATATTCTGAATCAATTGTCACTAATATTCCTCCATGTCATTGCCGTAGACCATCCGGCATGATGTCTCTTGGTCTGCCTCTTCTACTGATATTCTTTCCAGTCTTCACTATGTTATCTAATGCTTCTCTTCTCAGTATATGACAAAAACAGTTTTGCCTCTTCCTTATTGCATACAAAGTTATATATTCATTAAGCTCTTTCAGACTGTCGGTAGTTATTCCGACAGCTGGCGGATAATAAAGAAACTGACGCTGGTCAGGACTGGGAGTGAAGTGTTGTTAAGCACGTTAATCCGGTCTTCGAGATCAAGACAGGAAATATCATAACCAATTCCTCTTGGGAACAGTGCGCAGAAATATTTTGGGATGCCTGCTGAATGAACAAGCATTGGATTGTCCAGCGTACAGTGACGTCGTTCCGCATAACTAACAAAACATAACATAACATAACATAACATAACATAACAAAACATAAAATATTCTGGCATAACAAGGTAGTGCCAACAATTGTCTCAAAGATCACTTGTTCGTCGTCTTCAAGCTCTCTTCCTTATCCGTTCGCTGGCGTTCCAACAAACATTCACTGCCATACAGCTGAACAGATTTCATAATTAAATATCAGTACTTTCTTTATGACATTCAATAAAAGTGGCCTTTTACATCATATATGTTTTAACAATGGGACTATTCTGAGCTTAATCTCTGTCAAGCATTGTCCACCTCATGTTATGATTGCCTCCGCGTATTATAACTTATTGATCTGGTTAATCATTTTTCTTGTCATTGTATAATCACATAGTGGGCTTGTAGATTACTTTGACATAACCATTGTTTCTGTGTTTTTGATATTTAAGGAAAGTCCCGTTTTGAACGCACTATTACAGCAACAATAGTAGACAGAAGGTGTAAAAAAAAAAAGAAAAAAAAGAAAAAAAGAAGTGAAATGTAGAATACCCCAAGCAAAAGCAGCATTTCATAAGAGGATGATATTCTCTGCAATATACCTTTGTAAATCAAGGTGTGAAAACGGGTTCTTAAAAGCGTAATGAAGATATCATGAAAGATAACTGGCTACTATTCGCATCAGTATAAGACGGTCAATATTCTTTTGAGACATCATTACAAGGGGAAATTTGGAACTCTTGTGGTTAGTTTGAGAAATCACCATTTCTGTTTAATTATAATATATTTGTATTTTTTCTTCATTGCTGATTTTTTTTGGTGTACATTCTTATATTATGTTTATGTGCCATTGATTTTAACCATGATTCCCCTATGTTAAATAGTCAAATAACTACTAATGTATTTACCAGATCACCTCGGGTATATGTTACTGTACAAGAGTTTCAAACAAAAGGTTACAAACAGTGTTACATGCCTGGATGTGTATTGGGTAGGCTATATAGTTATAACGCCATATTTTATGGAACAATGGGCACTCCATGGATGATGTTATCAGTGTCGGACCCAGCACCTGTACTTCTCATGATGTTTTCTGGCACTTGCTGGGTCGACCTTGGAGCTGAGGTCAATTTGGAAAAGTTCGCTTCGATAGGATTCGGATATATTTCCACTGTGCCAGCACTACAGTTACTTGCTCAGCCTAAATTCTTGTTCGAGTAAACTTTGGATTATAAAATCCCTGTTGGAGTAAAACTTTGGATTCTACATTCCCTGTTTGAATACAACTTTGGATTCTACATTCCCTGTTAGAATACAAATTTGGATTCTAAACTCCCTGTCCGAATTAAACTTTGGATTCTACATTCGCTGTTGAATAAAACATTGGATTCTAAAATCCGTGTTGGAATAAAACTTTGAATTCTAAATTTCCCGTTCGAATAAAACTGTAGGTTCCATATTCGCTGTTCGAAAAAAAAACTTTGGATTCTAAAATCTCTGTTGGAATAAAACTTTGGATTCTACATTCGCTGTTCGAATATATCCTTGGATTCTAAATTCCTTGTTCGAAGAACATTGTAGATTTCAAATTCATTGTAACATGTATCTAAATTCCCCATTCAATTGATATAACTGCCTGATTCAGCTTCAATCAATCACTTAGATTCCGTCTCCACAATGAAGGTTAGCGGCAACCTCTCTGTCTCTCGATCCGGTTATACATTCTGATAGACTGTTGTTCGTTCATCCCCATTCATTCCATTTGTATCGCTGTCAACCTTTCACTCGCTTGTATTCAAGTCTTCTCTCTAGTGTGATCTTTACAAGAGTGCTGTGTCTGTTTATGTGGCCAAAATATTTAACGTGTATTTCTGTATTTTCTTTCATCAACTCCTTTTTTTTTTAAATTCCCAGCCGCCCTAGGACTTCTGTATTTGGTTGTTTTTTTTCCCCAATGAAATGCGACATTTTTCTGCATATCCACATCTCTATCTGCAATTCGTCAATGTGGTCAGCAATTATTTCGGTATCTAATTATTTCTACTTTTCCCTGTATAAGTTACTAATATGTTTGTTCTATCTAATCATATTTTCCAAGGGCATGTAATTAGCTGTTCATGTTGGACATTGTCAAACGCTTTCTTGTAGGCTATAAATGATACACACGCGGCTCTTCTAAACTCAATAACCAATTGGCTGGTAAAAGTAAACCGACTGCCATAGCGACACCATTCATTGCTTGCATCATTCAGTAGTCTTTTAGCTCATTACACACCAACCAACAGTCACATTTGTTCATAGCCTTCATTTCTCAACATAATTTCCACCAACATTGATGCACTTATCCCATCATTTTATCATTCCTCCCAAACCGGCTGCCTAGAACTGCGTGCTATGTTTTCTAAACCACGTTTTTATTTCACATTCAATTTCGGCGTCATTCGTGAAATGTCCCCCACCAAGGTGGGTTTTCAGTGAACCAAAAAGGTGGAAATAGCTAGGGGCTAAGTCGGGGCTGTAAGGTGGATGTTCCAGAACTTCCCATCTTAGTTGGTTAATTTTCTCCTGAGTTAATCGAGGCGTAGGTGGTATGGCATTGTCACAAAGAAGCAACACTCCTCTAATCAGCAGTCTTGGACGTTTTCTTCGAATTGCGTCATGGAGCATCGATAGAACTTCACAGTACGATTCAGAATTCACATTGTCACCTTTCTTCTTGAAATTGGTTAAAAGCACTCCTTAACAATCCCAGAACACTGTCAGCATAACCTTCCCTGCTGAAGGCGTAACTTTTAATTTTTGGACACAAGGCGAAGAAAGATGTTTTCATTGCATTGAAGCACACTTTGATTCCGGCTGGTAGTCAGAATAAACAGGAAGCATTTCCTTATGCATGTCATTTGCAGGCAGTCCTTTTGCCCACAATAAACGCACAACAGCATGCTGCTCTTTGGTTGTACTCTCGCCATTTTGTTTATGCTCCGCGCATGAGATACCTAGCGCCACCAGACGAACAAGAATATAAAGTTCGCTGTTGCTGTCACCTAATGACACCTGTAGAAAACACCAACTATATTTACCTGCCATCACACAGAACTGTGTGACTTAACTTATTGAGTCGCCCTCGTATATCTGATTGCCTCGATGCTGATACATCTACCCGAATTTGATGTCTTCAGTCCTATGTTTTTATATTTGTATTTTATAATGTCAGGATTGTGATCCGAGTTTTTACATACATCGCGGTATATTCTGGTTTGTTAAAAGTTGTTTTCAAATATATTACATATCATAACATAATCAATTTGGTTTCTCTTTCTATCTCAATGTTTGTTATTTTATCCACGTGTACAATGCCCTACGTTCATGTTGGAAAAATATGTTACAGACAATGAGATGGTTTTCTTCACAAAATTCTATTAGCCTGTCTCCTCTGTCAGTTGGGGTTCCTATGTCATATTTGCCAGATACCATAATCTGCCATAAAGATGCCACAAGAGGACAGAAAAACAAGTCTGATCCAAGATTCTGGTAATCTTGTGAGATGGCGAGCTATGACCGCACACGATGATGATGATAATGATGATGATGATGATGATGGTGATGATGATGATGATGATGATGATGATGATGATGATGATGATGATGATGATGATGATGATGATGATGATGTTCATCACTATAATCTGTTGTTGAAGCATAATTTTGTAGTATTATTACACCGTGTCAACATTCCTAATAAAACTTTGGCAGTTCCGCTAGTTCAATCTGCCTAAATTCCCAGTTAAACCCCAGGTCTCTTCTTGGTTCAGCGAATCCACATCACAAGTTCAATCAGCTTTCTGTCTTGCTCAACCTAACTACTCAGTTCAGTCTAGTTTTTGTTCAATTTGTATGTATCCTACCTAACTACTCAGTTCAATCTAGTTTTTGTTCAATTTGTCCGTGTTCCACCTAGCTACTCAGTTCAATCTAATGTTTGTTCAATTTATCGATGTTCAACTTAACTACTCAGTTCAATCTAGATTTTGTTAAATTTATTTTTGTTCAACCTATCTACTCAGTTCAATCTATTTTTTGTTCAGTCTGTGTTAAAAAAAGCATTAATGGCTTAGATTGTATTTATCTAAATTTTTTACCCGGCGTTCTTAGCCACTCGACCAGCCGCTCCCCTGACAGTGTTTAAGAATATACTATTAATGTTTCTTATAATTATACGTATATGTTTCTTTTCGATTACACAGTTAGTTAGTTAGTTAGTTAGTTGGTTGGTTGGTTGGTTAGTTAGTTAGTTAAGTTAGTTAGTTAGTTAGTTAGTCAGTTAGTTAGTTGGTTGGTTGGTTGGTTGGTTAGTTAGTTAGTTAGTTGGTTGGTTGGTTGGTTGTTTGGTTTGTTAGTTAGTTAAGTTAGTTAGTTAGTTAGTTAGTTAGTTAGTTAGTTAGTTGGTTGGTTGGTTGGTTAGTTAGTTAGTTAGTTAGTTAGTTAGTTAGTTAGTTAGTTTTCTGGTTGGCTGGCTAGTTGTCTTACTGGTTGGTAAGTAGGTTGGTTGGTTGGTTAGTAGGTTGGTGGTTGGTTGGTTGGTGGCTGGTTGGTTCGTTGATTGGTTGGTTGGATGGTTGGTAGGTTGATTAGTCGTCGGATCAATCTCACTGCATATTGAAGTCATTTGATATAGTTTATATTGGGAGAAACATTATTTTTGCTTTAGTAAAAGGTTGAAGGGATGTATAAGCAAACAAAATGCAAAGCCGAAGCAGAAATGTAGCAAAAACGAACAATCAAGTAAACAAATATATACATACCTGTAATAAATAATCTGCCGCACTAGAACACAACTGCGGTAATTTCCCAGCTCAAAAAGTTCCCCAATTTAGTTTATTCTTGCTAGTTTCGTCTTATTTCCCTCCCTAGGTTTTGTCTAAACCGAACTGTCAGCAACTGGTGGGAACTGCGGCAGACTCCGGCCAGTTTTATACGATGGGGACGATGAGTGATTCTGTGACTCCTCGCTCACTCTGAGCGGCCCCAGTGACGTGCAGGTCTCGTTGATGGTCTGATCCTTGACAAAGTCCGGCTTTCCACCTCTTACAAATATTCCTGAATATACTCTAGCTTAAACTCCCTCTGAGTCCTGTCGGCGATGTCGGGGTTAATGAACTCAGTTTTACAATATCCCGACATACCGGGTTTAGGGTTCGACATCAATAGCAGGTGATCTGGGAGCAGATGGATTTGCTTTGATTTCTCATGGTATGAGAGCAGGCCGCTCAGAAAGCATCCATCCATTCATTCATTCATTCATTCGTTCATTCAGTAGCGTGTCCTTTGCAGACAATGGCGTGCAGAGGAGGGTGCGACGGCCCCGGGCATCCAGCCGGGAGGGGGGCATCCAGTTAGGGAGAGGGGGCAGCACAGTGCAGTCGGAGGGGAGAAGGAATGAATTAGGGTAAGAGCAATTTAGGGGCATCCAATCAAGGGGTTGGCACCGGGCATCAAAGAACCTCTGCACGCCACTGTTTGCAGAACCTCGGTGAAATAACAATCTTCCAGAAAACTTCTCAGTCATAAGCAAGATTTCCCGCGTCCGATACACCCATCTGGAGATCATCTGCAACATCCTGCACCCATCTTCTCTTTGGCCTTCCTCTTCCTCTCTTCCCGGGCACATATCCTTCCATTATTGTTCTCTCCAAACTTTCATGACATTTCAAGTATTAAAATGTTAGTGTTTTCTCGTCTTTAGTAGCCAATCTTCTTCAATATTCAGATCTTGTCGCATGATCATTTCTTCCTTTCTGTATCCAAGATATTCTTAGAACCCGACTATAACATTTATATTCAAAGGCATTTATGCGTTGTTCAGTGTGTTTAATAAGTGTCCAGGTGTACGTTGCAACGAGGAAAATGCATGTTCTTAAAAAGTAAATTTGTAGGTGTCTCTCCCAGGCCACAATGTATTCAGTTGTTCTAGTTGTTGAAAAGCAACATATATTCGTATATTAATTTCTTTCAGTGTGTCACCATTGTTGGTAATTAACGATCCAAGATATTCGAAATTTTCCACCACCTCCAATTGTTTCCTCATTAACATATATTTCTTTCTCCATATTAATTTTACCTGCATGCATTATCTTTGTTTTTGCTATGTTAAGATATAAATTGCCAAGTAAATCACAAACAGCCAATAAATCACGGGGTTAGCTGCGACGTCCTGTAAAAGGGCCTCGGAACTTGCTTTAACGGTCTTTTGATAATGACATACCTCATTCCGGTGGAAAGAAATATTAGCAACCCAGGTGTAACCCAGACCAGTCTGTATGGGCTATGAGTCTGTATGGGCTATGAGTCTGTATGGGCTATGAGTCTGTATGGGCTATGAGTCTGTATGGGCTATGAGTCTGTATGGGCTATGAGTCTGTATGGGCTATGAGTCTGTATGGGCTATGAGTCTGTATGGGCTATGAGTCTGTATGGTTATATATGTATACTCTTATCAGATGTGAGGTTACAGTACTTTTGTTTCGTTCGCTCGCTTTGAACTCAAACTTAGTCCATACACGTACTACTGCTTCTAGTGCACTGGACTGATGTTTGCGTGGGGATTAGCTTTCCCTTTTACCAGTGTCCCTCGCCATCAGGCGAACCCACTCAGACTTCTGAGGTACTTGTAATTTACGTCCCCAAGTCAAGGACGAGAAATCAACATTTTAGTCCAGCTGGCTAGGGGTTGAACCCGCTACCTCGGTATCCGCACACTGGAAGTTTAAGAACGATCTCCAAGTTCCAGTATTGATTTTGCACACCCCGCTGATTTCTTAGCGTGGAGAGGAGAATACAAGCCTTCCACACAGTTCCCGAGGATCTGGTATTTTGGTATCTGGTCGAAAGGAGAGTTTCTTCACAAGTCTCATTCCGATAGATGAAAGCTCTTTTCAGTGCTCAAACGAACCTCGTACTCATCGTATTCTATCAAGCCTATTTCTTAATTGTTACTTTAAGTCATTCAGTCCTCGACAAGTTTAAGTACGTTTTTCTTAGTCTTCTGTTTCTCTCCTAGCGTATTTTCAACTAGCGACTTTTACACCTTAACTTCCAAACATATATTACGGCCACCCTCTTTCTTCTACGTCTGTCCTGTCTTATGTCTAGGTTGTTACTTTAACATTTTTTTCAATAACAGTTCTTGACTGTCATCCACTCTCTTCTGGCTCTGTTCTATCTTATGGCCTAGTTGTTTCTTTAACTTTGTCAATCACAGTTCTTTACTGTTATCCACTCTCTTCTAGTTCTGTTCTATCTAATGACCTAGTTTTAACTTTAACTGTTTCAATCACAGTTCTTGACTGTCATCCACTCTCTTCTAGTTCTGTTCTATCTAATGACCTAGTTTTAACTTTAACTGTTTCAATCACAGTTCTTTACTGTTATCCACTCTCTTCTAGTTCTGTTCTATCTAATGACCTAGTTGTTACTTTAACTACTTTAGGAATAGATAGTTATTACCTTCACCGAGTATCTCTTGTTTTTGTCCTGGCTTCTGTGCTGCTGGTTACTTTACATACCACAATTCCAAATAGTATTACTGGCACCCACTCCCTCCAAATTCTATTCAATTTCTGTTCTAGTTGTTGCTCTAAATCAGTGAGTCCCAAACAGTCTTTCCAAGTTATGTTTTAGTTTCTGTCCTACTTGTTATTCAGACTTATTCAATACAAGACAGTTATTACTTTCACCCACTCTTTCCAAGTTATTTTCTAGTTTCTGTCCTACTTGTTATTCGGACTTATTCAATACAAGACAGTTATTACTTTCACCCACTCTTTCCAAGTTATGTTCTAGTTTCTTTCCTACTTGTTATTCAGACTTATTCAATACAAGACAGTTATTACTTTCACCCACTCCCTCCTAGTTCTGTTCTAGTTTCTGTCCTAGTTGTTAGTATAATTTTGTTACTTTAACTCCATCAATCACAGACAATTATGGCATTCACTCACGTTCTCCTAGGTATATTCTAGTCTCTTTCCGAGCTGTTACTCTAAAACAGCGTCTAAGACAGTTATTATTTTCACCAACTATCTCCTAGTTCTGTTCTAGCTTCTATTTTAATTGTTACTCCAGATTTGTCCAGTGGTATCTCTTAGTTATTACTTAACTTCCTCAGTCACATACAGTTATTGCGTTAACTCATTTTCTTCTAGTTATATTCTAGTTTCTGTCTTAGATGTTACTCTAACTCATTGAGTTATTTTGTCCTAAAACGTTATTACATTCACCCACTCTCTCCTAGTGTTTTTAATAATCCCTGTCCTAGAAGTTTCTCTGTCTTATTGAGTCATTCTACTCCAGGCCGTTAGTACTTTCACTCGCTCTCTCCTAGTTTTGTACAAGTTTCTGTCCCACTTGTTACTCAGTCCTAGACACTTATTTATTACTTTCACTACTCTCTCCTAGTTTTGTTCAAGTTTCTGTCGTAGTTGTTACTCTAATTTATTCAGTCCTAATCACTTATTACTTTCACCCACTCTCTCCTAGTTTTGTTCAAGTTTCTGTCGAAATTGTTACTCTAACTCAGTGTTTCCCAACGTGGGGCCCACGCCCCACAGCGGGGCAATTTGACTGTTAAGGGGGGCAATTCGAAAATGGAAGAAATCGGCTGAATATAACAAAACGGGGAGACTTGAGACTGAAGTTAACTAAATTGGAACCTGACATAAGATCTCTTTGCAGCAAGCATCAAGCGCAAGGATCTCACTAAATTTAAATAATAAATAATTACTAATAATTAAAATAATATAGAAAAATCTTTCATTAAAATTATTTTGTACTTGAATTTCAGTTCTCCATTATATGTTTTGAAAATTTACTTACTGTGTTTGCTCAATAATTACCTAGTGATTTCTTCCTAAAACCTATCATTCAAGTTTCTTTAGTGAACATTTCAATTTTTGAATATTAAAAAAATATATATGTTGAGGGGGGCGTGGTGCGGGGGAGGGGGGCAATATGAATTTTAGAAAGGCTTAAGTGGGGCATGGCACAAAAAAGGTTGGGAAACACTGCTCTAACTCATTGCTAAGTCCCAGTCAGTTATTACTTTCACTCACACTCCTTTAGTTCCGGTCCAACGTGGAGGACAAGCGGTTGAAATGTTAGGCCGCTGGAGTGTTTATGCTTGTAACTACGGTTTGCTTGCACATTTTCCTCATGTTGGACTGGTGGTGCATTATTCCATCGCCCAGCTAGCTACTGAGTTAATGCGTGGAGCGACACTGTGAGCTGTGGATTTCGTGTTGAGTGCTTTTACATCTGTCTGCTGATGTTTGAATCGTGAACTGCATGTTCAGAAAAATTGCGGCTGGCGGGTTGTTGAACTAACTGTGTTTGCCTTATGCAGTAAAGTGTGGCTGCTGGTTTTCTAATGACTGCCGCTTCCATCTACAATAAGCTATTTGTCGTGGCGGACTTTTGTGTTGGCATTCTGGTAGCTATCCTATGCATAGCAATCCTGTGCGGAGACTCTTGTCTGTTCCACTTTTCACATAGGGCAGTGAGGAGCATTTTGTGTGATATTCACTGGCACAGGAACGAAAATTATGGTGACGACCCGTTGCCGTGAAGTTGGAACCGCGACTATCTAACTCCCTTAGTTCTGTATTAGAAGCCTATGTCCTAGCCATTACGTTAACTCCTTCTCTACCTTAGTTATAACAATTGAAAATAACAATTGCATGAATCATAGAGAACTAATTTCACCCATATTTTGTCCCTTGCTACATATGATTGCAGGCAACGTAAACAAATCATAACTTCCAAATACATTTAACAAAAACACCTCATGGCTGCAATAAAAATATGTGTGTACGGACAACAATAAGCTAAAAGTATCTTCACAAACATTCTTTCATTTTAGCTAATAGCTGTACAGAGAGACCTCGGCCACTTGAATCCTCACCCAAAAAATTGTTCCATAAATTACATTGATAATTTCCCGGGAAATGTGGATTGTGCGAGTGGCAGCACTCGATCTCCTGGGTCTCTATATGTAGATGTAAGTTCGCGGGGACAAGAGTTTGTTGAGGACATTAAGATATTCATTCATTCATTCAGTAGGATGTCCTTTGCAGAAATTCGCTCCCATAACAACCTTCCGGAAAACCTCTCGATCATAAGCAAGATGTCCCGCGTCCGATACACCCATCTGGAGATTATCCGCCACATCCTGCACCCATCTTCTCTTTGGCCTTCCTCTTTCTCTCTTCCCAGGCATATACCCCTCCATTATTGTTCTCTCCAAACTTTCGTGGCGTTTTAAGTGACCAAAATATTTAAATTTTCTTTGTTTTATCGTCTTTAATAGCCAACCTTCTTCAATATTCAACTCTTGAAGAATGGATACATTTTTTCGTTTCTTTATCCAAGATATTCTTAGAACCCGTCTATAACATTTATATTCAAAGGCATTTATGCGCTGTTCAGCTTGTTTAGTAGGTGTCCAGGTCTCACAGGCGTATGTTGCAATGGAAAATTTGCATGTTCTTAAAAATATAATTTGTGTAGTTCTGTCTGTCCCACTCCATAATTTATTCAGTTGTTTTAGTCTTTGAAGAGCAATTGATAGTCGTCGTTTAATTTCTTTCATTGTGTCACCGTTTTGGTAATCAATGACCCAAGATATTCAAAATTGTCCACCACCTCTGTCAGAGTGTTGAAGGGCAGGTATAGGACATAGAGAGGACAAGGGACAGAATAGAGTTAGGACGACTTCGATAGGACCATAGATAAGGACATCAGTAATATAGCGATAGAATAGAGACAGGACATAAGTCAAGACACAGAGTGGTCACAAGACAGGCCATCTATAGGACAGTAGACAGAGTAGAGACAGGACTTATTTGGGTGTGGTATAATAAAACGTCCTTACCCTTTCCTATTTATGGACTACCTTAAAAATAAACAAACCCTTACAATTACTGGTTAAGTAACTTACTTAATGTAGGAGAAAATAAAACAGCGATAGACTGACCGTGGCACAGCTAAATTTATTTTGGCTTGTTTTCTCTCCCTTATCTGGCCAATCCTGGCGAGGGGGAAAACAAAGACTGAAGCGGCCATTTCTAGTCAAGAGAACACACAAGAAAGTCGACCTTTCCCTTCGGGGAGAAGGTAGTTTGCCTTATAAACATGATTCTATTCAAGCTATTGGTATGTTATCTACATTATTAAGATATATTTATGTATTACATAGACCAGTATGTTTAAATAAGAATTAGTTACAATTCTCTTAAACCAGGCTGGATGATGTTTACTAAGGAAACACAGGTGGGCGCCACGCTGTAATTTTTCCTATGTCTTCAAATCCCTATGTTAATATCTTTTATAGGCATTATGAACTTATATCTAACTAAATAGTGTTTATAACCTATGAATAGTATGTGTACTGTAGTACACATAGAGTATCAACTCTCATGTCAGAAACTCTTTTCAATTTAGGAAAGACTCCTGATTCATACTTCAGAGAAGAAAACTAGTTTCTGCCAATTTCATAGTCCTATGAACAATAACTTCTATGCAATGGAACTATATATCCCTATCAATGCTTAGAAATCTGCAAATAATTTATGTACTGTAGAGATTGGACTTTAAAGAAACATTTTCTCAATGTAGGAGCAGACTCTTGATTTCATACTGCACAAGTAGAGAACTGGTGTCTGCCACTTTCAAATATCCTATATAGTGTAAATGCACTGGTAAGGATGTCTCGGAACTTGTTTTATCCATGCTGGGACATACAAATGATTACGCATATTCCTGACTCTTACTTAGTCAGGGGATAAAATATTTTGCCACATTATAATCTGTAACTTGGAAATATAGTGCTAAATTTTAGTACCATTCTTTTGTTAACAGATTAGTAACCACTCCATATGAGGGTGAACATATAATCATTTCATAAAATAGTGTTAGGGACAGGCCATGTTTGAATATAAATTCATGAACAATGAAACGCGTGATGTAAATGCATGTTCGGATAGGATTCACTCCGCATCACCTCACTGTAGTAGGAACAGAAGCGAAGATTGATGTGAATAAATTGCTTGAATAATAGCAGTCCTTGACAAAATATATCACAGCGACTACTATCCTCATCTGCTGTACGCAGTGGGGGAAAACAATGTATGTTTTAGTTATGGATTAACCCCTGAGAAAATCCAAAAACAAAGGCTCCCTGCATCAGCATTATGATTAATTATTATGTAGGATTATCATGTACTTGATATCAGAAAAATGTACATGTATGGTTTTTTTCTGGTATGAGAACTTTCTCTGTTCTGATTGTTACTTTTTCCTGTGGGAATATACATTTTAATGTTGCACCTTGGGATTATAGGATGTTGATGTAAGAATACATATGTATGTCAGTACTTAAGAAGCCAATGGTGAATAGTCTTGACCTAGTGATGATTATAGTGCCGAAATGAAGACGCGGCATTAGAAACCACAGAGATCCTGTATAGGCTATTCTCTTCAAAGAATGAGAGAGACAATATCAACATGTTGGATGGACAGAATGATTTCACCCATCCAATAGCCCCAGTAACAACAGAACAAAATATAAGTGAGAAAAATACCTTACTCACTATGAAGAGTCAGAATGGCTCTACTCAGCAATGAGGGACAGTGGAACATGGACACCCACTCCTTTCCCCTTCTCCCCTTGGTGTTTTGTATTTGTGTTTGTAATTGTGTTGTAAACCTTTTACCATAACACAGTAGGTTAATGCTAGTGTTGTATTCTTGTCATCCCTTTTCTATAGAAGAGAAGCAGGTGGTGGTTGAATTTGGTGGGACTATATCACTAACACTGGATCCTGGGTCAACAGCCATAAAGTGAATGTCCAAACCATAGTCTGGATCTAGCAATACCTCAATGTTTACTGCGGCGCTCAATAGCTCCATAGCGAGCAACAGATAAATTAGAAGACAACTGACGGGGTGAGTGATTAAGTCCTATTTTAGTAGGAACATCCCACATGTGGACTTCAAGATCTAATAATCTACAAAGATGAAGATCAACAAAGTAACTGACAACAGTGACTCGTCAGTTATACGTTTGAGAAGTATCATCCATGGCCTCATCATTCAACAAAATCAGTGAAACTATGGGACAATCCTTCTACAAGTTATTAAAACTAACAACAGTGAGTAACCTTCAACTGTTGGTTGGATTACCAAGTTAATATCCACAATGGATAAGTCTTCGAAAGAACATCTCACAGCTGCAACAGTCAAACATAAGGTTCCAGTCATGCAACACCAAGTTCTAGCTATGAACACCCACCCAAACAAATGGGAAGAAGACATTGAACCAATACAACCAAGGTAGCAACTGAAAACCATACCTACACCAGATTACCTCAAGGTTCCCAAACCTAACACATAAAAAAAGACCATATGAAAGCAGCTAGCGGATTAAATGCCTCTACGCCTGCAACCACAGGAATCACCTGATGGCCTGCAATCCTGGATATGTGTTGGAATAATATTCTTCAGTCTCATGCCTCAGCAGAATCCTGGAATTAATTCCAGATGAACCAAATGAATAACAAGCAGAATTGTATGTCTACACTGAAAGTAAATAATGAATCAGAACTCTGTGCTGGTCCCATGTCAGCCTAAATGCCAATAACGGTGGAATAGGTTATAGACTGATGACTAGGTGGGTGAAAAATCTGTGGGAACAAAATTGAGATTCGGATATTATAAGCCGAGACGCTGAAAGGTAGGCATCCTTTTCATCAGATATGGTGATATAGAGAAGAACCTTAGTCCAAGACCAAAGATGCATCTCCTGAAGGTATGACCAACCCAGGCCTCAATTTCACACTGACACCGAGCCGTTCGCAAAGAATATTCTTGAATTCAGCTCAACGGAGCAGATATGTGGTGAATTTATTTCATAATAAGGATTATAAGTTCCGCAACAAACTTCAGTGGACATTAAACATGACTGTGAGTATTTATTGCTGTCACGGATAAATATGGACATTAACTGCTTTGCACTGGAGAAGAATACCCATCCGCAATGCCTAAATGAACACTATAATTAATTAACTTAATTATTAGTATCAACTGTTTTCATGTAGCATCTTATTTTTTGTCACAATTGCTGTAAATTAACACCTGTATTATTGAATTGCATGTAAACATTGTATTATTATTAGACATTGTAATTATTTGAACATAACCTGTAACGATGTCAACTTTAAAAGAATGCTTTGAGGCAGGGAAAGATCTAGGATACACTGGGGATAAATTAGAACAATGGGCAGAGAAGAAATATAAAGAACATACTGATAGGATTGCTGCTGCAGAGAGGGAAGAAAGAGATAGGAAAGCTGCTGCAGAAAGAGAGGAGAGAGATAGGAAAGCTGCTGCAGAGAGAGAGGAAAGAGTACAAGAACGCTGACATAAAAAAGAACTTTCAGAAATTGAAACAAATACCACATTTAAAGAGTTAGCCGAAACAACTAAATTAATTGAAATTGAGGCGCAAACCCAGTTAAAAATGAAAGAACTGGAGGTCGAGTCTCATGTGCACATTGCAACTACAAAGTTGAAAAGTAAAGAAGAAGAAAACAAGTACAATAAGTATAAAGGGATAGTGAAACCATTCTGTCAAAGAGACTCGATTTCTGCATGGTCTGAGAACTGTGAGTTCCAGTTAAAATACCAGGAGGTGCCAAGGGAACACTGGGCCATGATCTATATGAAGAACCTCTCAGGGGAGCCTTTAAAAGTAATAGAGTCTATTCCACAAGAACTAAGGAATGATTATGAGTATATACACCAACGCATCATGCAGCATTTTTTTATTAGATGCACCAGGGTATCAAGTTCAGTTTTCCAAACTTAAACCCAAAAGTAATCAAACTTTCATTGATTACGTCTCTTACGTACAAGACGTTTATAATAAGTGGCTAAACGCTGCAAAGATTAACAAGAACTATGAAAAGCTTAGGGATTTAATGATTTTGGACATTAACATAATTTCTTTCTCCATAGTGGTTTTATCTGTGTGCATTATCTTTGTTTTTGCTATGTTAAGATATAAGTTGTGATTTTCACTATTCAATTGGGTTGAGCCTATTAGGTTTTTTTTATACCAGTCTGTGTTGTGGATAGAAATACTGTATCATCAGCATACCGAATCTCTGGTATGTCATGACCACCGATTTTTAGGGCATCATATAGCTCCCTGTTTATATCATCTCTTACATTTTTCATTATATTTTCGACATACAGGTTAAACAAATAGGGGGACAGCACACATCCCTGACGGACTCCTTGCTTGATGTCAAACCAATCTGATGTCTCGCCATCTATTCTAACCGCTGCTTGTTGGTCTAGATATGGCATTCTTATGAGTTGTATTACATGTGGTGGAAAGCCCATATTCCTCATAATTTCCCAAAGTTTCTGATGTTGTACACAGTCAAATGCCTTTGAATAATCCACAAAACATAAGAATAGGTTTACATTAATTTCTTTGCACTCCTCTATTATTAAACGCATTTTGAGAATGTGATCTCTTGTTCCTCTTCCTTGTCTAAATCCAGCTTGAACCACGTTAATTTCTTCTTCCATGTTCTTACGAAGTCTTCCCATTATGATTTTAGTAGAATTTTACTTGCATGACTGATCAGGGCAACAGTTCTATAGTTGATGCATGTCGTATATTCTGAAGGGACTGGGGATCACTGTTGTGCATTACCCATATTCTGGTGTTAGAAGCTGGGCCCCATCCTCTTCCAATATGTAAATAAATCAAGAATACGACCCTTGAAGTTTTACAGGCTCTGTTTTAGGTTTGTCTAGGAGTTAATGGTCCTCTTTTGGAGAATAGTGAACACAAGATTTAACTCTGCCCCTTCACCATGAATCTATTGGCTCTCGAACCCCCATGCTCTACTATGAAATGTCTGAAAGACTTCCTCAGTATAAATCAGGTGAAATGTAGCATGGGTCTGGAACAGCCAAAAGATGCAGAGTTACATCTTTTCCCCTTTATTTAAATTCTGTTGAGTTATTTTGTTTTGTTAAATAAATTATTTAACAAACACTGGTAAACAGTGACATCATGTTGACACAAATAAACAGGTAATTAACAGACAGGTTGAACTGACACAGTAATAAGATTTAGTTACTATAGATGTTATTTATTGACTGAGCCTGTTTCTCTTTTGGCTTGTTAATACATTCTTTTCTCATCTGTTTTGACATGACATATATGTTTCAGTGGAAAAATGCACATCAATGCCAAATCACAGTTCAACAATCAATAAACATTAATCATTATGATGATCCTATGTGTTGTAAATCTTTCTTAAAATAATGTTATCCTATACATTATAGTGTGGCATGAATCAATTCAACTGTGGTATGAATCATGGTGTTTGGAGGGATTATGTTTGTTGGCATGGAATAATGTCACCTCTGAGTGGTAGATATGGGCTAAGCTTGGGTCCATGGACTGATGGATCCACTTCATTACTTGCCGGTGAGCTGCTCTGAAGGCTTCCCCTTGCTCTGCTCAAGGCCTGAGTTTATCTTCAATCTCATGAGTGTGTGGGTCATCTTTTCCGTCTGCCTCCCTCTGCTGGTTAGGTTGCCACCAAGAACATCAATGTTTAAAATTTACAGAGGCATATACAATCCTACCAATGTAGTTTTCCCAGCATGTTATTAAGTGTGAACACAACATAACAGGAAGGACAATATCAGAAGAAATGGTGTTGTGTTAATGTGTGCGGGGTCAGAGATTATTATTACACTGGATGCACTTGCTATCTCTTGGTACCTGCTGTATGTATTCTCTCAGTGTGCCTGTGGTTCATTGAGAAGTGTACAGTCAGACAATAGATAGGAGTGATGATGTGTTGTTCCTTGGATCATTCAGGTCAGTCTGCTAAATCAAGACCAAGACAAGGACAAGATGCATTTTTATAAATGACATACAGTTATAACATTTTCATCAACTCATTAGTGTTATGCATTTGTGTGTATAATTTTTTCTCAGTACCTTCCAATTTAACTACTTGTCTTCTTCTTCTTCCTATACATCTCATTTCCTTTTTCCTGCTGTTGTTGTGGTGTGGTGTGGAGTGCTGTGTAGTGTAGTGTTGAGTTACTTCTGTTGATTGGGGTTCACATGGCTTGTTCTATTTTTCCCTATCTCCAGTAGCTAATATGAGTTTAACTCATCATGTGTTTTATTGTGATTCATGTCGAACATACAGAATTCTGATGTGTATTTGTTACAAAATGTAATCTATACAAGATCATGACACAATACATTAGTAAGAGGTTGTTACATAAAGTACCTCCCCTAATCCACCTCTCTTCTCCTCCATCATATCCATCTATTCTTCTTCCTCTATTAGCAGTGCACATCATGTTCCTTCCGTTGGCGAGCAACAGTTGGCATTAGACCGAGGTTTTATTTACCGTTAGGTCTGCGCAGATTTACTAGGCTGTCTGTCACATATGGCGTCTGTGCAGTGTATCCTGTTCTTAGGCAATGCATTTAATAAGTGCTTTGTCTGAGTGAAAATCTGACACATAACTACAATTATTTTCTACCAAACCCTATTATTTCAATTCGTAAAGAGGAAAGAAAAGATATAATCCTTCTCTCAGCTCCTTAGATTGCAAATAGACAGAAATAAGTACGATTTAAGCGAGGTAGTGATTCGTTTGCACAAACTGACTTGTCTCTGCAGAAGCATTTTACAGTAGTTTTTGATGAAATGCATTTAAGTGCGTTTGAAGTTTCACCTCATACATTATTCTGTGATAGATTGTAGTCGTATGCACATAGTAAAGCTAATAGTTGTAGTGAATAACTTCAGAGTTTGCAGTTTTTGAGAAGTGCGAGATTGTTAGTTTGCCCGGGAAAGGCTCGGTGTAGCTACAAGTAGGCAATCGACCATTTCACACGTCAGAGATTTATTTTACAAGTAATAAATTTCATTTTGACGCACAACACTGGATACCTTCTGCTTCACACAATTGGGTATCACTTTGATCTGAAAATTCACAAGCTTACCTCGGATCTAGGATCAAACTGCCGTTGGTAAAATTTGAAAAGCAGGACACATAGGCTTTGCGACTGTTCGTCAGCCTTGAAGTTTGGGAAGTGCGCGGTATCTAAAAAAATGACGCCTGAGCTGGGTCGACGCTATAATCACGTGATTTTTTCCTCCCAATGGTCTTCATATCTGTTGACGCTAACTTTCCTATTTTTAGCTTGGCATCCGTCTATCTCGAGTGTCACTTTGTGTGTTCGATTCTCAATGGTGCGGTTAATTGTATGTTGTTCTCTGTAGTTGGTGCGAAAATGTTGAGGCACTGCAAATGATGGTTGGTGAATATGTCACAATGCATAATTTCAGGTCGCCCTTTTTTGGTATTGGAATGAAGATAGTTCTCTTCCAATCTTTTGGCCATATACCATATTTTCATATCTTTTTACATAATGCATGATAAATGTGTATGCTTTATTCACCTCCCGCTTTAATTAGCTCAGCTGGTATCTCATCACATCCAGGTGATTTATCATTCTTTAGGTTCTATATTGCCTCTGCAATTTCATCTAATGAGGGTTCAGGTTCTGTCTCATGCTGTCGTTGGCTCATGTATCTCATTCATATACTCACTGTCACTCATATCATACAATCCACTGCAGTATTCTTGCCATCTTTCTAGAATGTGTCTAGATTCTGTTAAGGTATTTCCCATCTTGTCACAGATAACATTCAGTTGAGGTTGAACATTTCTTGTCAATAACTTCATTTCTTTGAACATTTCGTAATCTCTTCCAGTCTTATGATATTGCTCTATTCTGGCACGACAATCTTGTATATGTTGATTTTTGTCCTTTCTTGTGTTCTTTTTTATTTCTCGAGTTAAAGATTTATACTTCATCCTGATGTTATCGAATTCACCTCCTTTCTGTTTCAGTTCCCCTCGTTGTTTTATTAATTCTAACATGTCTGATGTAATCCATGGCTTAAGTTGCCTTTTCTTGGTCGGAATTAAATCTTTGGCTGCAGTTATCAAGATATCTCTAGCTTGTACTGCCAGTTCATCAGGTGTCATTTCCTCTTGTACAGACATCAAGACCCCAACACGATTCCTAACTTCTACGGTGTATGCATCTGGTATGTTTGTGAGACCAAAACGAAGTAGCCTTGGTCCTCGGGTAAGCTTTTTGAGTTTTAATTTCAGATCTGCTTCTAATAACTGATGATCTGCATCACAGTCTTCACTTCGTAAGGTTTTTGCAGATGTTATACTTGATCTCCATCTTTCTTTGTAGTAAAATATAATCTATCTGATATTTTGGTAATACTGTCCGGGGACTTCCATGTGAAGAGTCTTCTTGGGTGTTGTTTAAAAAGTGTATTGGCTATCATTAACTCAATTTCTGTGCAAAATTCAATTAATTTGCCACCTGCATCATTTCTGTTTCCCAATCCAAATTTTCCTAAAACGTGTCTCTCATTTTCAGTTCTTCCTGTACCTAATTTTGCGTTAACATCTCCCAGTATTATTGCTATATCATTATGACCAATCTTTTTAAATGTGTCTTGCAGTGTGTTGTAAAAATCTTCAATTTCGTCCTCCTCTGCTGTTGAAGTAGGTGCATATATCTGTACGAGTGTTGTGTTTTTTTGACGGCCTTTAAGTGAGGATCCTATCACTAACTAGGTTATATCCCAGTAAAGCTTTTGCAGTTGTTTCGCCTAAACAAAATGCCACTCTACTCTGGCCTCCGACGTCTCTACCAGAATAAATGAAAAGACTTCCATTTTCAGTTGTAAAATGTCCCTTGCCTTTCCAGGGATGTTCACTAATTCCTAAAATTTGAATATTTAACCTCTGAAACCCATCACATACTACTTTAAGCTTCCCTCCATACAGACTGCCAATGAGCTGTTTGTTACTCGCTGTCTCAGCCTCACTGACAGATTTAACAGGAACATCCACATGATATGAATAATGAACAAAATGACGTCCTTGGCACTCTTCAATATTTATTATCCACGATTATCACAACAGTCACATTCACACGTTCCCATAGATGTGGGAGGGCGTCTGATAAATACAGAAAAATACATATTCAAAGCTGCTGAGTAAAGTTCATTAATTTGATGAGACACAATCGTTTCATTTGCGCAGTAATTCCTATCACGATGTCTGACTATGCTAAGGTCACACTTACGGCAGTCTGCTCTTGACATCTGGCGTGGAGCATCGCTGAGCTGCCATAAATTTGGTAAACTGCAACCAAGCTTTGAGTGGCTATTCACTTAGCCGTACAAACTGGACGAAACATTTTCGATTCTTGATGGAGAATCATTGCACTAATGGCGTTGATAATCTTTCACGGCTTCAACACAGTTTTACGTCTTGTTTCTATTGAGACCCTGGCCTGACTGAATTCCAGCTGTCCCCTTTTCACGTGAACCACCCTATTCCGGTCACGTGATACGCAACTTTCTTGAATAGTCTCCCTTAGCGCTATTCATCATCATCATGCGTTCAGAACTGACTTTACTTGATTTATTAGTGCGTGTCAGTTCATTGTTATAGCGTGAGTTGTTCTCACTTTTCCTTCATTCCTCTTCTACGGTAAAACTACTCTTAATATATAAGCTTAATGTTGTATACCTTATATTGACACATGGCACAGACTTCTCATATTCCACGTTCCTGTTCTCACTCTTTTTCTTAGTCTGATACAGGGGATTTCGTTGGTAACACAGTCAGGATTAACTGATTAACTCCGTCATTGTGATTACTAGTACTGGACCCAGTGTTATCTGATCTGCTTGGCCTAGAGGTCTCGCCACCAGATCTCTTTCTTATTATGTTTTCTGTCATAGTTGTTATGGTTTCTAAATTAGTTTTGCACAAACTAGTTTGCCATTGCTTTCCTTCTGGGCAGTGGCTGTACTAGTCGGTGGCCATAGCCATTGTCTCGACTGATGAGATCATCTGCCTATCGCCGCAGAGTGCAAGACCATAACTAACAACAATCTGTCAGCTGATTTCACACTCCATCCACCACCTGCTTCCATGGCTTCACGTAACCTTGATTGGGGGGCTAAACGGGTACTCCACTTTGCCCAAAGGTGTCCCGTAGACTAACGGAGGAAAGAAGGCGTGTTACATGTCCTTTGATAGGAGATACCACTACCCCGCTAACCGGACATTAAGATATGATGATGACCATATGTAGTATCTCTTTACTGGGAACAGGAAAACCGTTCTTGCGAGTTAGTAACGAGTTTGAACATGTTGCAGTGAAACATTACATAAAGCAAGTAAGTGATCGTATATCCGTTAATGTTATGGAAATTTAGGTTAACACAAACAATTTAGAAGTAAAAAGGACAGCCAAGATACGTTGTGAATCTTCTTTTTCTACAGCGGCTCGTCTGGAGCATGCGTTGTCTATCATGGCTCTCCAATCTTCTGCCATCTGATATTTTGATGAAGTTGGTGTGGCTTATATTATTTGTTATAAGTAATATAAGCTACACCAACTTCATCAAAATATCAGATGACAGATGATTAGAGAGTCATGGAAACAAAAAC
Organism: Cepaea nemoralis; assembly: GCA_014155875.1. Taxonomy (NCBI): domain Eukaryota; kingdom Metazoa; phylum Mollusca; class Gastropoda; order Stylommatophora; family Helicidae; genus Cepaea; species Cepaea nemoralis. Next base: position 100,423 of record JACEFZ010006031.1, on the reverse strand, counting down.
AATCAACTACAGAGGTTCAAGAAAACCTGGGAAAGTAAGAGAGTTGAAAGAAATTTTTAAAAAAGGCAAGTGAAATATTTCGGCTACGTTAAAAGACATAACACTCTCTTAAAAACAATACTGGATGGCAAGATTGAAGGCAAGCGAGCAAGAGGTAGACAACGATACAAGTGGGAATATAACATCAAGAGATGGACGAACAGCAATCGGACAAAATGTACAGTCACGGCGAGAGACAGCTGTGTTGGAGATCCACTGCAGCCGACCTTCATTGTGAAGACGGCACCTGATTGATTGATTGATATTATTTGTTGCCCAACTGTTGAAGCGTTTCGCGTACATCTTTTTCAGTCTTCCTCTACTTTTCTTGCCTTGTAGTTCTTACAAAAGGGACATTTCTAGATTCTACCTCTTACTTTCATGTACCAATTAATTTCAGTTATCTTTTCCTTATAATCTTCATGTGTCATATTGAAACTGCAGACTCAATACCTCAACTTTCCTTTTTTTCCCTTGTTTTTCCGGCCCACGATGTTCTCAACATTTTGCTCATCATCATTATGAATACGCGTGCTGACACTTTTTGGTGCCTTGATGAAAGACTGTCAAGACTCTTCTTGCCCTGTCTTCCCATATGTCTCTTTCCGTAAATCTACCATTGCTTATCTTCTCATAATCTGGCCATAAATGACGACCACGTCTTTCTGATATTTGTGATAAGATATCTTAACAATCATAGTGTCTTTCAAGGCACTTATATTATTTATATCAGCTGTCCAAGTAATGTTCAGCATACTTTTGCTAAATCACATCTCTGAGGCCTCAATGGATGCTTGTTTGATTGTTTACTAATTGTCCAAGATTAATAATCATGTGTTGAAATTGGTGCAATGTAAGATGCAAACATTCTTTTCTTAACCTATGGAGACAGATGCGTATAAAGTAAGATTATAAAATTGATGAGCAACACAATGAAATCATGCCACTAACATCAGGAAGAACAAATAAAAGAACAATGAAGATTCATTCATTCGCCATGCCATGTAAAGAAACATGAAAGAATTTAGTGTGACAGCACATGAATATAAAGTGACAACTGGTGAATGTATTGTGACAGTTGATGAATATAAATGTGAGTAGTACGGGGTGTGGCAATGGATCCAGATATTTTACTATATAAAAAGTCTACAACCGCAAGCGTAACGTCACAAAAACGGACCGCAAGTGACCTTTGACCTGATAAGGGATGTAACTCATGAATAAATATTCGAATGTTATTACACTGTTACCGCCCTTTCTTGCTGAGAATTTTATTTCTTTTTTTTTTTTTAATAATTACTGTTATTATTTGTTGTAGTGGGCGAGGCTTAAACACTATCAGCATACGGTTGCTGCTGTGTTAGGGTACAGTGCTCTTCATCCTCGGTTTATTCCTTGTTTTTCTCGCCTTCTCTCTTTATCTGTATTCGGCTGGGCGTAAACACTATCATCATTCCATTGGTGATGTGTACGGGATACGGTTACAGGGTATTTCCTCGGCGTGGCCTAGGGGTTGAGCGGACGTGGGGGTTGGGGCTCAGGGGTGGACCGTGGATGTAGGCGTGTGGGGTAGGGCTAGGCGGTTCGAACCTCCAGCCGTGACGAGCGTCACATGAAAAACTTATCAGTAAAAATGTAAATATGTCGGCTATGTGATCTGTAGAGGGTCGGCGTGTCTTCTTCATTATCAACATAGGGGTTACAAATAAAAACCTTTAAAAATTAAAACGGTCGATAGTATTGATTATAGTGAGTATGGCTTAATGAAATTCGTTGATAAGGGATGGGTAGCGGTTATTAGTGATCTGTAGACTGTCGTAGTGGTTTAAACACTATCATCAAACGGGTTACAAATAAAAACATTAAAAATAAAGATGGTCGGTATTATTGGTTGTAGTGAGCACGGCATAGATTTATTCGTTGTCAAGGGGTGGGTAGTGATTATTAGTGGTCTGTAGAGGGTCGTAGTGATTTAAACACTATCATCATACGGGTTACAAATAAAAACCTTAAACAAATTAAAACGGTCGATAGTGTTGATTATAGTGGGTATGGCTTAGAGAAATTCGTTGATAAGGGGTGGGTAGCGGTTATTAGTAATCTGTAGAGGGTTGTAGTGGTTCAAACACTATCACCATCGGGTTACAAATGAAATTCTAAAAAGGAAAAGATTGTCGGTATTATTGGTTGTAGTGGAAAAGGCTTTGTGAGATTCGTTGGTAATTGGAGGGTGAGTGGAGAAGTAGCTAGATAAGTGCTTCTGGTCATTATTAAGGGGTGAGCGAGTGGTGGTGTTACTAGATAAATACGTCAGGTCCTTGTTAAGAGCCTGGGGAGGTGCTAGATAAAGACTTTCGGTCGTTGTTAAAGAAGGGGTGAGTGGGGAAGGCTAGATAGGTGCTTTTAATCATTGATAATGGGTGATCGAGTGGCGGGGTGGCTAGATAAATACTCCGACATTATCTTTTAGAACCACCGAGGTTAAGTTTCATATTCAAGACTGAAACTTGAACTTATAGTAACACTATACCGATTTGACGGCGTGTAATGAGACAATATAGTATACACACAGTGCTACTTACCACAGCCACTTTCTTCGGTGAGGTGTTTTCGATAGCTCCTGTTGCAAACATAGTGTCTTTTGCCGGTATTTGTGGCCCTCTATATACGGAGTCAGGGCTGATGCATCACCCAGAAAGTGGTGAGTCTGTGTATGTGTGAATACATTTTGCAGGCATTTCACTTCGTTTAGATTTATAGTGTAAAACAGCTAACTATTATATCTACAAAATGCCTAGTCAGCAATTCTACCCTTCTTTATCTGCCGCCCACTCCGAGGTGTTTTAGTGTGTTTACGGTTCCTCCTCAAAAACATGTCTGAACATATATACCCCGCTTAGGTCACAATGAGTCCCCCATGGTTTCCCCAAAACATGTCTGAACACGTTGAAGCACGTTCACCACCGGCATTGCTACACGCTGAGTCACCCATGACGTCACTCTTAGGTCAGCCGACTATAAGTTCAAGTTTAAGACTTGAATATGAGCCTTACCTCAGTGGTTCTAAAAGAGTATGTCAGAGTATTTATCTAGCCACCCTTCCACTCGACCACCACTTAAAAATGATCAGAAGCACCTATCTAGCCTTTCCTCTACGCACCCACCCTTTAGAAACGACCGAGAGTCTTTATCTAGCACCTCCCCCGGCTCTTAACAAGGACCGGACGTATTTTATGTAGCCACTCCACCTCTCGCTCACCCCTTAATAACGATCAGAAGCACTTATCTAGCTACCCCTCCACTCACCCACCTTTTACCAACAAATGTCACTAAACCATACCCACTACAACCAACAATACCGTCCATCTTTACTTTTTAATTTTTTCATTTGTATCCCGATGGTGATAGTGTTTAAACCAATACGACCTTCTACAGATCACTAATAACCGCTACCCACCCCTTATCAACCAATTTCACTAAGCCAAACCCACTATTATCAATACTATCGACCTTTTTAATTTGTTTAAGGTTTTTATTTGTAACCCATATGATGATAGTGTTTAAACCACTACGACCTCTACAGAACACTAATAACCACTACTCATCTCTCGACAACGAATAAAACTATGCCATACCCACTACAACCAATAATACCAACCATCTATACTTTTTAATGTTTTTATTTGTAACCCGTTTGATGATAGTGTTTAAACCATTACGACAGTCTACAGATCACTAATAACCGCTACCCACCCCTTATCAACAAATTTCATTAAGCCATACCCACTATAATCAATACTACCGACCGTTTTAATTTTTAAATTTTTTCATTTGTAACCCATATGCTGATAGTGAACAAGTTACGACGACCCTCTACAGATCATAAAGCCGCCTATTTACATTTTTACTGATAAGTTTTTTATGTGACGCTCGTCACGGCTCGAGGTTCGAACCGTTTTGCCCCACCCCACACGCCTACACCCACTGCCGACCCCTGAGCCCCAACCTCCACGTCCGCTCGGCCCCTATCCACTCCGAGGAAATGCCCTGTTACCCTATCCCTTACACATCACCAATGGAATGATGATAGTGTTTACGCCCAGCCCAATATAGATAAAGAGAGAAGACGAGAAAAAAAGAAGGAAGAAACCGAGGAGGAAGAGCACTGTACCCTAACACAGCATCAATCGTATGCTGATAGTGTTTAAGCCTCGCCCACTGCAACCAATAATAACAGTAATTATTAAATTTAAAAAAAAAATCCCAGCAAGAAAGGGCGGTAACAGTGTAATAACATTCGAATATTTATTCATGAGTTACATCCCTTGTCAGGTCAAAGGTCACTTGCGGTCCATTTTTGTGAAGTTACGCTTGCGGTTGTAGGCTTTTTATATAGTAAAATTTCGGGGGTTGCTAAACCCATTTCCTAATCCATTGCCACATCCAGTACTACTAATGTGACATTTAGTAAAAATGGTGTACAAATGGTGCATATAGTGGGACAAAGCAGGACTATTATATGACAACAGTTGAACATTGTGTAACAACTGCTGAAAATAGTGTGATAATTGGTGAATATATTGTGATAACATCTGAAGAGTCATCAGATTATTCTCACTCCACATCAGATTATCCTCACTGCACAACATATATCCCTCACTGCATATCAGATTACCCTCACTGCACATTAGAGTATCCTCACTATATATCAGCGGTCTTGTGGTCAGATCTGTGTTCTTGCTCCGATTATGTCATGTGATCAAATCATCCAGGTGTGTATCGCCTTGCCTTCCTTTTGTTCTTTTCCAGTCATGTTTGCAGGTTGTCACTAAATGTTCAAGTTTATTTCTCTCTATAATGTGTCCCTGTACCGGCTTCGTGGCCGAGGGGTTAGCAGCTTTCTCCGCTAACCCCGAATACTCTCGTCACGTGACGCGACGAGAATTAGCAGTGGTTCGAATCGCAAAAGTGACTTATGAGAGTATGGAGCCGGTCGCTCAGAAAGTCGTGGCGTGCTGATGAGCGTAATCTAGCCTAGGAATCAACATACAGCTGAAAGATGCTGGTGTTGACCGCAATATCCTGAAACAGGATGGAAACGCGGGGAAAAAAAAAAAAAAAAAAAAATGTGTCCCTGAGAATCTGAGAATCAGAAATATGATTGCTTTGCTCACTCGAGTACCTGTTAGCTCCCTCAAGGCCGTTGTGATCGCAGCCACCTCCAACTTCATACCAGAGGTTGTAGATCTGTAGGCTCCACTTTGTTCAGCAAGGACACTTTACCTGGCTCAAATTGTGAATCCCCAGCCTAATTCCCCCCCCCCCCCCCCCCCCCCCACGAAACACAGCAGCATTGACGACACTATTGCGTCTCTGTTCTGCATCTTCATGTATCAGATACTGGACCTCCAGTTCTGCCAACACATTACAACAGTCCTTACACTCTCTGTCTAATGTGCTGATGACCTAGAGGAAGTTGTTCTTGTGTCAGCCATTCGATATCTAGCCGCTTTGTAACAGTCTGCTTTACTGTGGTCTCCTGCGCGATAGTATCTCCGTCCTATGTAACAATCTGCTTTACTGAGGTCACCTGCGCGATATCTTCTATCTGTGCCACCCGTGACCTTCCTGTCTACACGCACCTTCCTGTGAGATCATTCTGATTATCATGCCATGACTGTCTATCACCACTAACGACTTGCATGCAGACCTTCGCCTATGCCAGTGCACGACAAGACATCATTGACGTACGTCCAAACATATATCTCACCGCTCTGATAGGGGTATCTCGTGTAAAATCCAAGGCAATCCACAAATACTTTTGGATGTCACAAGTACGAGTATAATTCTTGCAAATGGACAAACAATTGACAGGTGATCTTCAGTATGTCTAGCCAGAGAGTGACAAAGCCTCTTACTACCAGTACCAAGAAATCGATGTTTTATGTGAGAGAGAGAAGAAAAAAACCGCCACAGATATGTGTCTTAATGGACAGGCCACATGTAGTGTAATAGTGTCAACTAAAAGGTTGAATCATAATATGTCAAATCACTATCGTGATAATATCCAGACGGATGGCTGATATGTTATGTCGCATTCACTTAAGAGATTATCAGTAACAAGCTGGTAGGTGTCTCTGTATAATTATACACGAATGGTGACTACGTTAGTTTGCAGACACTTTTTTAAATGTTGCATATCCCTTACAAGACGTTGCAGTCAACACCAGCATCTTTCAGCTGCTGTTGATGTACTAGGCAAGATTGCGCTCAGTAGTTTGCCATTGCTTTCTGAGCGACCGGGTAACATACCCCCGTAAGTGACCAACGCAGCGCGATCCGCTACCGAATCTTGCGCAGCTGCGTTACTCACGAGAATATACGGGATTACGGAGAAAGACGTTAAACCCTAAGCCAGGGAGACTGGCTTGCAGACACTACAACTTCATTATTATCATGCGACATGCCGATAAGCTTAGACCAGTGGTTCTCAACCATTTTTAGCCTATTCCCCCCTTTACCATATGTTCATAACGTCTTTCTCCCCCCTTTCGAATTTCCTTCCTATAAATTTCCCCCACCCTTACAGTTCTTCTTCTTCAGCGTTCCGAGCCATTGGGGTTCTTTGCTGCAGATACAATCCGTCTCCATTCATCTCTCTGGTGCACCTTCTCTTGCCAGTCGTTGATTCCAAGTGCTCGTAGGTCTGTATATGAATTATCTCTCCGCCGTCTTCTTGGTCTACCTCGGAGTCTACGGTCATTTGTTTCCTGAGTGTAAGCGAGTTTTGTATCCCTATTATCTTCCATTCTTTCTATATGCCCCAGCCATTGTAGTCTATTAGCCTTCATGATACCAGTGATTAGCGGGGACTTAAACAGATCATAAATGTCTTTGTTACTTCTTCTTTTCCACTCTCCACTTTGTGTATCCCTAATGGGTCCAAAGATGCGCATTAAAATTGTGTTCTCAAAGGTTTGTAACAAGGCTTCGTCTCCTTTCGTTGTACTCCAGGTTTCAGAGCCATACAGCACAACTGGTCTGATCAGATTGTGATTTTGGTGTTACGAGATAGCGCATTTGATTTTAGTAGATGTTGTGGTGCATAGTATACATAAACATGGAAGCTAAATTTAATAACACATACTAGAACAAGTCTAGACATCTACATAAAACGTTATTTGCGGGTCTACTTACGTTATAACACGAATTTCATTCGGGCGAGAAGTATAGAACCGTAAAATTTAGAGGGAAAAACAATATCAAGTTCTTGTATTAATGCGATCTTGAAATAATCTTAATTCCCCACCGGTTGAGAACCACTGGCTTAGACGTTCGGTCTGCACCATCTCTCGTGATCACCAGTCTAGGATCAAATCTGTGTTCTTGCCCCCATAATGCTACGTGATCAATGTATACATATAAACGCTTTCTTTACAGAAAACACATGGGCAACACATGTTATCCGAATCCATGCACAGGCATTGTGCGATGGAATTTTGGCCAAATTCAAATCCACATACTTTGGTCTGTCAAGACGGCAAGGTGCCACTCACAGAAAACACAAGATGCAGGACATTCCATTCATCCGGGAATTTGTGTGTGTGTTTTTTTTCTTTTCTTTTCCTTTATTTTTTTTTTTTTTTGCTCTCGCTCGCTTTGAACTCAATCGTAGTCCTTACACACTACTTCCAGTACTAAAAAAAAATGTTTTGCATATCCTTTACAGGACATTGCTGTCAACATCAGCATTTTTCAGCTGACTGTTGATTTCTTGGCAAGATTACGCTCAGTAGTTTGCCATTGCTTTCTGAGCTGCCAGCTCACATATCCCTAAGTTACGAACGTGATTCGAACCACTCTTGATTCTCACCGTCGTCACGTTACTTACGAGAGTATATGAGATTACGGAGAAAAGTCGCTAACCTCTAGGCCAGGAAGCCAGCACTTCCAGCACTGCTGGGCTGAATTTTGCGTATGGATTAGTTTTCCCTATTAACAGTGTCCCTCGCCATCAGGAAAACCCACTCCGACTTCAGAGGTACTTGTAATTTACGTCCCCACGTTAAGGACGATAGGTCAACATTTTAGTCCAGCTGTCCGGTGTAGGGTTGAACCCATCTCGGCATCAGCAAACCGGATGTTTAAGAACCTATAGAATGTGTTACGACCAGTGCAATTTACGAAATCCTTCTAACAAAATAACCAGTGAGGGATCAGTCTCCAATTGAAAAAATAAGGGTGGCGACTTAAAAGTAAACAATGGTTCATCAGCATCATCCAAATTTGTAGTCCAGCGTTAAGGGTAAGAATATTTCAAGGTCCAGCGCCCGATGTGTGGCACAGGACAACGCCATTCCGTGTGATTATACCATTTCTTTGATAGCATCAATCGTTTTTTTCTTTTCTCAGGTGCTCTCTTGCTCTTGAATCAGATCTTCTTTGGTGTGGGGCCAGTGCTAATAACTGATGTTTAAATCCACTAAAATAAATATCAGGTCCTGAATATATACAAACGCTGGAAGATCTTAGATGTAAACTTCGAAAAGAGTTAATTTTTCTGAACTAAACCATGAACGCAAATGACCTTCTTTAAACTGCTGTTATTCGCTTAGTTTCGTTCGATAACACGTTCAGAGCCTGGAAAATGCATGGCGAGATAATATAACATTAACAACAGCTAAGTAACTTTAATATTGATTATTAATGTCGATTTTTTTTATATGTAGCTGTATCAATGTATTTTTACTGTTTGTATGCTGACGACTCCTCTAGACGCAACGTCCATTTTGCCAATTGTGGCAGTGTTCTAATAAAAATCAAAATTCTACTTCTCCTATACAATGATTCACTCAAAAAATGTACGCATACAATTTGAATTGCTAGACATTGTAGCGAAACGTCAGTGGCCCATGTCCTTATGCATTCTTTTATTTTTGGTAAACAGGGGGAAGCGGCTTTCGGAAACTCTCAGTTCGCTTGTTTGCTCAAATCTCCATGAAAGATGGTTCTTTGGGTTATCTTCATACCACAATCTTTACATGGAGCGAGTATATATTTGTCTTTCCTTTCGGGTAAACCCGATGGAGCGCCTTGCGTCAAATGTGCACTGGTGCAGCTGCTGGTCAATTGATGGCCGTGCCAACACCTACCGTTTGATAGTTGCAGCATGTCAAGTGATTTAAAGATTACGACAGAGATGCAACATACTACTGAAGTAGTGGAAAGGTAAACTTGGGTTTTCGTTGGTCCAGACAAAGCTTGGCCTATAAATATCTATTGTATTAACGACTGAGAGGATATGGCAAAACAGCAGTCTTGCCATGTTGGGAGAGGGTGACCGTTAGCCGATCTGGCTACGCGTCTTGATCTTGGCATGGCAAGGGAACACATCTGAAGAATAAGTAGTTACCAAATGATATCGCTTGTTCTTGGCAGCTGATAGACGAGTGATATCTTGATTCCTACGGCTTACCGTTACTTAGTAGCATCTCTCTTTTAAATATAGGCACATTAGATAGCTACGGGGATGGGGTCCACCAATCTATAATCTATCTTCTTGAGCCAGGGGATGCTAGCCACAGGACTATCTCTTTCGTCTGTCACTCGATAGGATGATGTCGGGAGGATAATGGACTCCTCTATCTCACTGAGAGAACCTGAACTTATCTACACTATGGTTTGTGCAGGGCAATGCCGGTACATTGGGGCGACAGCTCAGTCGAGAGCGGCGGCCGGGAGGGGTAGTATCTTCTTTGAATGGGGAACTACACGGTGTGCCATATAACCCCACTTAACGGGGAGAAACCCACAGATTACTAGGCGCACCACACCACAAGATCTTGGTTGCGAGAAAGGCATGGTTTGCAAGTGAGAGGAAAGCATGGAAATGAATGTGCCCAATAATAATAAAGGCTTGGTATGAGTGTGGAATGTGTGTCTTGTAGACAAAACGTTCCTAGGGTGGACAACCTGACATCAACCAGCTGGAGGTCGACTCAAGCCCGGACGTAGCCAATCCAGGGGCTACCTGACAGGTCAGGCCCATTCATTCGGGTATGGTATATACTGCATTGGGTCAAGATCCTTTATGTCAAATATATTAACTGAGACCCTATTGGTCTTCAGGATTGTGTGATGCATGAGTCCGCCCAGTCGCTCAATATTGTTTGTCATCTCCAGGGTCCTCTTTTGTTGGACGTGACCAAATCGGACAGTATCCACACAGCTTCTGTGCTAGAGCCAAATACGTCTGATGAAGCCAGGTCAATGTATTAGCCATATCACACATGGTGTGCCTAACTCTGAGAGAGAGGCAAGGGCATATCTTGAGGAAATGACATAGGCCCGAGAACAGTTAAATTCTGGGTTGAGTCTACGCATGATTATCCTGCATACTATGAAACAATGACAATTTGCAGTAATGGTGCATCTCGGGTCCTTTCATTGACATAGGCCCGAGAGCAGTCAAATTCTAAGTTGAGTCTACGCATGATTATCCGGCATACCCATTTTGTACCGGACATTGAAAGACGCCTATCTATGTTAAGTCCATGAACAATTCCTCAACAACCAGTGGATTTGATTCTACAGAAGCCTGTTGAACTTACACCCAAGTACCGGGAAGGAAGGAGATTCCGGCACACGGGGTGAGATGTATGTGGACAGATCGGACAGCATATGAAGCTGGGTCTGTGACTATGGCTACTTGAGGCCATGTGCCTGAACTTTATCTGTGTTGTGTCTGTTTAGAACTTTCTGTGTTACCTGCCTTGGTTTTTTTTTTTTTTTCTGTGCTGTCCTGTATTGATTTAATAAATCAAGTTTTAGCTTATTCCAACGAGCACTGTGTTATATATATGGATCAGCCAGAGGAACACGACAGGAAATAGGTCCTTAGGTCGAAAGAAAGAGTGACAGTGAGTCCGGGGAAAACGGAGGAGGGTTGGCAGGTAAAGACCTATCCCAGCCAGGGCTATAAAGAGAATAATTTTGAAATATTGTGATAGGGCTATTTGGGACCCTCCACGTAGCTTGTTACAGACATCATCATCATCATCATCATCATCATCATCATCATCATCATCATCATCAGCATCATCATAATCATCATCATCATCATCATCCAGTGCCTTGCCGGCTGGCCTGGGCGATCATGCCTCTGCACATATTACGACCTCCGATGCCATGTATCAATTAGTGTGTTGACTTCCCTCTGTGCCACGACACTAGACTATCAATAATCTTCTCACGCTGTCTTCCTCCATCTCTCTTTTCGCAAGTCTTTCCGGTTGTCACAACATGTTTCAGTTTGTGTCTTCTCATAATGTAGTTTTAAAAAAAAAAAAACATGACTGCCTCTTTCTGATCTTCGTGATAAGTTGTCCCGATTGCTCATTTTAGCATTACAATTAATTTTCAGGATTCTTCTATAACACCACATCTTCAAGGTCTCCATGGATTTGTTCGCCTGTTTACTAATTGTCCAGGATTAGTTAGTTAGTTATTTAGTCGAAGATCATCCTCATTGTACATCGAACCATTCAGTCCAAAAGTGCTCGGATCCCCTCCTCACCAAATCCCGCAGCGTGTAGCGGCTAACGACACCAGTTCTGTGTTGGTTTATCAGTTTTCTTTGGCTTCCTGCGTAGTGTTCTTGTTTGGTCACACCTCTTTTAATTTGCTGTTCTCGCAGTCTGACCATGGTTGTAGATTCACAGTTATCACTTGGTTCTCGCAAAAGTCTTACTTCTCGTAGACCATTCAGAATGTCAGCTTGGTCCATGGGGCGTCCGCCCTCCAACAGTAACCTTACCTGCGAGCTTGTCAGCCGACTCATTTCCCTGTACTCCCGCATGCCCTGACATGAAGATGAAACTGATCTTTGTCCAGCCGAGACCGCTCCAGAGACAGCAACTGCTCTCTTCTGATCCACCCCATCTCTATCCTCTTGAGCATGCTCATTGAGTCGCTAAGGAAATATGCCCTAGTGAATGTCTGTGTCTCGAGCCATGTTATCGCTTCACTTACTGCACTGACTTTCATAGTCAGGCTACTTGTGGTCACAACAAAAGCACCAGAGTCCTCCGTCACAATTCTCCCTCCGGCCTGAGCAGTAAAGGCCCATGAGCTTCTCACATGTCGGACGACCGACCCATCTGTGTAAATGACAGCATCACCGTCTAACGAATTCTTGAAAATCAAAGTTTGTACTTCCGCCTCCACGGCAACCAGATTTTCTTATCTGCATTTCCTGTCTAGCTGGATGCAAACTGAAAAAGACGTACATAAATCTGTTGGCACTTGTACACACTCCTTGCCAGGTTCTAAGTCCTCATGTGAACACGCCTGTTGAAGAATGTCTTCGGTTTGACCCATTCACGACCTTCCTCTTTTTAATCTGCTGCCCTTCACCTTCATAATTTCACTATGCAGTGGATGGTGTGTGTTTGCGTTAACTCTGGGGTAGGCACGTGCTCTGCACATTTGTATTCTGTCTTCAATGGTTGGAAAATCAAGAAGGTAGCGCATCGCCTTGCATTCTGTATCTCTTATACATCCAAGAATAATGCGCATAGCTTTGTTCTGTATCCTTTCCATCCTTTCTATCTGCTTACGGCTGAGAGTCAGGATCGCCATCGCATACTCAAAACAGACATGACCAGCCCCTCGTATAGAAGACATAGATGGCGCTGCTCACAGTTTGCTGCCGCCATCACCCGCATCGCAGCCAAACCCCACTTGGCCTTTGTTATCACCTGGTCTATGTGCTCATTAAAAGCAAGCCTTCGATCAAAACGTATTTCCAGGTAATTCATTGCCTGCGTTCTTTTCACAGGAACTGAATACAGGTTTACAGGTGGTGTTGGAGTGTTGACAATATGATTATTCAAAGAGAACCATGCCACTGTTGACGTTGTTGTTTTGACCATTGCCCCAGCTTCAACAAACCAAGTACTTATGCGATTGAGTTCGGTTTGTGGTCCCACAGCAACCTGATCTCTATCCTTACCCTGACGATACACTAAAACATCGTCGGCATATGACAATGTCCTCCCCGGTCCAGTGATCTGCTCGCTGGTGATTCTCACAGTGTAGGCGTTGAACAACGCCGGAGATAATGGTGATCCCTGTGGTAGGCCAGGATATATTGTTATTGGTTCCGAAGTCCAACTGCCACATCTAAAACCTACTTTCCGTTGGAAGAGGGCTGCAGAGATCCAACTAAGGAGGAAAGGACTTATCTTGTATTCAAGAAACTGAAGCATTAAAAAATCCAATGGTACCGCAGCCGTACGTTAACACTGGTTCTATGTAACATGCAAAAACTGTTTTTCAAACTTTCAAGGACAGTGACTTATTGCACAAAACGTTCATTTGATAGAATGCAGTTTTTGCTTGTCCTATTCTATTCTCTATCTCATGCTGATGTGTTTTAGTCAATATTGCATCGACCGTCCACACTCTCCCATGGGAATCCCTAGTACCCATGTTATGACAACGGGTAAACCCCAGAGCCGCATGAGTCGATCGGTAAACAAGCCAATCTCAACTGAAGATCCCTCCAACACCATTGATTCGGTAAACAGTGCACCAACCACAAAGCCGCCAGCCCTGGCTTGTTTTCTCTGCTGTATCACTGCCCTTGTCTGCAGCCTAACAAACCTGAAGTGTGGTGTAAAACGCAAGCATAAAATAAAACCCCACAGACTGCTACCATCTGCAAACAGGTCTCTCCAGACAAATAACCACTACACGAAACTGAACGTGACAATTACGACAGTAATTGACAAAATAATGATGACGCAGCTCTTGTCAAACTTGTTTGCATCTTGTATAATTCCTTGTTTGTCGGTTCAATACTGTCGAAAAACAAGTATCTTAAAATACGGAAATATAGCTTAATTTGTCTCAAGAAAGATTATTTCTGAATCCCCGAAGCTTTGTCAATTGTGGCAAATCTGTTTCCATGAGTGGTACATCAGATATAAAATGCGACCATGTGCATCGATTGCCCAATGCGAGGCAACTTATTTTAAAAAAATGATTTTGCAGGGTCACTCAGAAGGCAGAATTTTGCGTCAACAGTTACTATTACGAACTATCATCATCATCATTATCATCATCATCATCATCATCATCATCATCATCATCATGCGCCATGCCGATAAGTGTGGACAGTCAAGTTTCGCCATCTCACACGCTCACCAGAGTCGTGGACTAGCTCTGTGGTCTTGTCTCGACCATGTCATGTGGTCAAGCTATCTGTGTTCTTTTCCCTTCAATCTTGCCAGTTGTCACCAAGTTCTCTCATTTCTTTCTTCGCATTACGTGCCCAAAAATTTTTACTGCCTAGGTCTAATTTCGCTAATCAGTTTCCAGTTTTCATTTGTTTCTTCTAGGTCTTGCTCCTTTCTGTCCAATATATTCTTTGTACCTTAATCAGAAACCACATTTCCACTGCCATTAGATGTTTTTCGGCTATTACGAACTATAGTAGATGTAATAATATTAACTCCACATGCGAATCTTACGTAGCTGTAATTCATTTACTGAACAAAGCCATGTATGTCGCCACGACATTTTTTCGGTTTGATTACATGATAATATTTCGTTAAATTAGAAAGCGCCGTATGAGCTGCGTTAGAACAGGGGCTAGCAAGCTTGCCTAAAGGCCCGATTGTTTTGAATTCGAATTCCCACCGTATTTGGATTCTTATAAAATGACCCGGACTACTAGGCAGATCCAGCCTAAAATGTAATGTTCTGGAAGTAAAGACGGCAGGCGTGGTATTTACCATATTATGCGGGCATCTCTAATTGGTTCAATATATATCAGGCTAGCACCTATACCCAGTACGCCGCAAATCGGCCCTTTACTTGACATTCTTAAACATTGACCTGGTTCTTGTATCCCAAGAAGCGGCATCAGATATGGTCCTTGGGGACCATGGAAGCGACTACTTTCACTTGTTCTGTACTGGTACTTAGGTCCAGCAAAGTCAAGGCTATAAGAGCCCGCAAGGCATTCAATTATGGTCGCAACCACTCTTCTCTCATGGGACGCCTTAGATAACAGGGGCGGTTTAAAACAAAGAAGAAGAATCATAACACAACTACCATGGTTGACAAAAGAAGTGGACAATCATGGAGAGAAAAAGAGGGTGGAAATAATGAATTGGCAGAGGGTGCGCAGAGTAAAAAGTACAGTTGATATAGAATTGGGGGAGGTTGAAAAAAGGAAAACAGTAAAGGTGCAGAATTTTAAACTCCAAGCAGTAGTGGACAAAAAGATGAAGTGCGAGCAGTTTTAAGTGATGTCGGTGGGAATGTGACACTGGAAAAATTATGGAAGCTGCATAGACAGATGAACAGAAAGGCGCAGCCCTGTACACATGGTACAGTATATGATGACAACAACCGACCTATGACAGCTGACAAGGACAAGGGGGAGGCATTTCTTGCACGATTTCTAAAGCAGACTGATCAGCAGGACAGGGCTATCAGAAATACGGCCAGAGATACCCTGTCACAGGCCAATAGCATTGATTACTATGAAGACATGACACAGGTAGATGATATTAGACGTGTGCCGAAGAGAACTTATAACACCAGGCCCGGATAGGGTTAAGTACACTCATGAGAAGAACATGAAAGAGGGCGACTTGGAGGAGATGTTTTTTGTTTGTTTTTGTTTTATGGGATCTTTAAAAATTATTATCTAGAACAGATACACTTCATGTAACGATTAGTATGATCTAGGACATATACACTTAATTTAACGACTGGTATAACTAGGACAGATATACTTAATGTATCGACTAGTATAACTAGAACATATACTCTTAATGTAACGATTAGTATAACTAGAACATATACTCTTAATGTAACGATTAGTATTAACTAGGGCAGATATACTTAAAAGTAACGACTAGTATGCCGGTCACCTGTGGCGAAGGAATTATAGACACGGTTCGTAATCCCGCTTATCCGTGTTCGAAATATAGCTGTGCGCGATTAGGCAGCAGACAGCCTTGCGCTGGGTTGTAACGGATTGGTATTGGAACCGGTCGTTCATAAAGCAATGGCAAAGTACTGAATGTCGACTTGCCAAGACATCAATAACAGCAGTAAAATGCTGGTGTTGACAGTGATGTCGTGTAAAGAGGATATGCAAGGAGAAAAACGACTAGTATAAATTATGCCCAGGCTTTATGTTATGGAGAGATATAACTCCATTTTAATAACTATCGTCAGTCAAGACGGCAATGTTCCAGTCAGTCAGTCAGTCAGTCAGTCAGGCAGTCAGTCTGTCAGTCAGTATAACCTATTTATAGACTTAAATTATATATAATGACTGTTATAACTAGCACTTTCAGATCTACAGTAACGACTTGTATAATTAGGACAGTTGATTTTTAAGTAACGATTAGTAAAACTTAAACAGCTAGTGAACGCTACCAACGAAAGTTATTTCTTCCCCTGGGTTTATTCTATCATGGTGGTCTGAAAGTAACGATTAGCACAACTAGGACAGGTAGATGTACAGTTTAGATTAGTATAAGCAGGAAAGGTGGTCTTAAAGTAACTATTAATGTAACTAGAATAGACGGCCCTACAGTATGATTAGTAACACTTGGATTATATTAGAATGCAATATTATATTCACAGATGAACCGCTGTATCAGGAAACAGCATTATATCCACGGGCGGACCACTCTATAAAGTAATGTAAGTCCAGGATTACTTTTACACATCGAATGCGAATTGGACATATGGCTCAAGGCCCGTATTTTTAAATGATCAAACGGCATTCAGCTGGCGATGTAGTCGGTACCAGACTGGTCGCCTTTACTTCTCAAGATATTCCCTAATACCCATGTTAAACTGGTCGATCTGCTAGCCCAGGTCAATGTTTAAAATTCGACACCGCTCTAGTGGGCAAATAGTATGGAATGTTGTTAGTACGCCGATAGTAAAATCCTTCTATAGTAGAGGGTCGATAAAAGCGACCCTCATAGAAAACGGCCCTCATTTTTCAAATCGCGCGCGTTGTAGTTAGGGTTAGGGAGAGGGTTAGATTTGATGTTAGAGTTAGCGTTTGGGTTAGGATTTGTATCCGCTCTGACCGTCACCCTCATGGTATAATGCACCAGTGTCACCGAGTAGGGGTGTTCACCTCGTAATGACCAAGTGACCGGTCATCGACGAGTGACCACAAAATCGGTCATCGAGAACTGACATCGGACTTCACCATTGTACCTATACTTACCAGAATATAACATAACATAACATATAAAAACCTGAAAACAATGTGCCCGTAAACTACGCCATCTGTTACAGAAATGAATAATATTCATACTTCTTCTTCTTCAGCGTTCCGAGCCATTGAGGTTCTTTGCTGCAGATACAGTCCGTCTCCATTCGTCTCTCTGGTTGACCTTCTCTTGCCAGTCGTTGATTTCAAGTGCGTGTAGGTCTGTGTGTATATATATATATGATACCAGTGATTAGCGAGGACTTAAACAGATCATAAATGTCTTTGTTACTTCTTCTTTTCCACTTTCTAATTTGTGTATCCCTAATGGGTCCAAAGATGCATCTTAAAACTTTGTTCTCAAAGGTTTGTAACAAGGCTTCATCTCCTTTCGTTGTACTCCAGGTTTCAGAGCCATACAGCACAACTGGTCTGATCAGTGTTTTGTATATTGTGATTTTGGTGTTACGAGATAGCACCTTTGATTTTAGTAGATGTTGTAGTGCATAGTATATCTTATTTCCAGAATAGATTCTAGTTTGTATTTCTTCACTTATGATGTTGGAGCAGTTGAAGATTGTACCCAGGTATTTGTATGTTTCCGTTCTTTTAATGGTCATATTATCTATTTGTATGTGGCCAGAGGTTTTAGCTACTCCTTCTCTTGAAATTACCATATGGGAGTCTCTGTGGCGAAGTGGTCAAGCCGTTTGACTCGTGTTCCGAAGGTTGAGGGTTCGATTCCGGGCCGCACCCTTCGGTTTACGAGTTAAATATTTCAGAGACTCCTGTGGGTCATCGCTAAAAGCTATGGAGTTCGTGCTTTGTGCGACGCTTTCCGTGCTGCGGAAAGAGACCGAGCCATATGGGATAAAACCCGAGGCAATGAAGTCGACCCTGTCAACTTTTAAGCGACTTTTTTACCATATATTCTGTCTTATTTTGGTTGATAACCAGCCCCATCTGTTGGGCTTTTTCCTTTAAGTGAGTGAATATTTCTAATGTCTTTTGTTCATTTTCCCCTATAATATCTATATCATTTGCATAACCAAGCAGTTTGGATGTTCCTCCAATATCACATTCCTCCTTTACCTTCCTTACAACTTTCTCTAGAGCCAGATTGAAGAGTAGCGGCGATAGTCCATCACCCTGTTTCAAGCCAGATGTTATTTGGAAAGGGTCTGATTTCCTGCCTTTATAGGTTACTATATTATAAGTATCTTCCATGCATAGTCTGGTCATGTTGATTAACTTCCTTGGTATTCCAAATTCCTGCATAGGATTCCATAGCCTATTCCTATGGACACTATCATAAGCCTTTTTAAAATCCATAAAAATGTTATGGAGATCTCTTTTATATTCCCAATTTTTCTCGGCTATTTGTCGTAAGATAAATATCTGATCTATTGTTGATCTGTTTTGTCTAAAACCCGCCTGGTAGTCACCTAATATGTATTCTGAATATGGTTTTGGTCTATTTAGTAATACTGCGGATAGTATCTTATAGCTTGTGGACAGTAGTGATATTCTTCTAAAATTTGCACATTGGAACTTGTCTCCTTTCTTAAAGATAGGTATCAATAATGACTCTTTCCAGTCATTGGGTAATTCTTCTGTCCTCCAGATTTTTATTATTAGTTCGTATAGCTTTAGATGTAATGCATGGCCACCTGCCTTTATAAATTCAGCAGCAATTTCATCAGCCCCAGTTGCCTTATTGTTTTTAAGTCGTGTGATTACATATAGGATTTCTTCAAATGCAGGTTCTTCAATTTGTGGTTCACACGTTAGAACCTCTTCCTGTTGGAAAGTGTTACTTGGAGCTTCACAGTTTAGTAATTCTACAAAGTATTCTTTCCATGTGTTGCACATTTCCTCATTGGTATTTATTATATTCCCATTTTTGTCTTTTAAATCATATGTGTTGTGTTGGTGCCCTTGTTTCATTGACTTCAGTTCATACGCATAGTGGTTAATCCCAGGGCTTGTCTTCACCATTACAAGTGGGTCGGGATATTAATAATACTCGACATAATTGAGCTCAGGTGACTAATCCCGTAACACTACCAGCTCTGAAGACCTGAACCTAACTGTCCCTATACCTGGGCTCCTGGGCATTCAAGAGAAAACAATCAACATGATATAGAAAAATGTTAGTTACATGCAAACAAGTGGTAGGAATAAGATGTAACTTGGAGACATTGTAGAAAATAGGTCTACCTTTCATCTAGCCCAATTTTCCACCTTTGTGTGCCAATCCAGTCTGAATAAACCAAAGTATCGATCACCGGTTGGACTGTGAAAAGCCTAGGCCTACTTCGCTTTCTTGTCGAAGTGCTTGGTTCATCAGCCGCTCGTTTCATTGTGAATTTTCAGAATTTTTTCACTTTAAACCACGCAAAATCAATTCAAACCTATGAGGCCAGACATTTGCAATGGCTAACCATGAGGTTTGAAAACGATTGGTTGGTTATTTTTAGTTTGTGACGCATTTTCTTCGCGTACAAGGCAAAGTACCGAAAATTAGGCACTGCGGTATAGCGGCAGATTCTGAAATTACCGAAAAATTGGTACAGCTGTCTGGTAGGGTTAATCCCGGGGATTATATCTCCTCCGTTGCAAATAGGTTGGCAAAGTAATAACACTCGATATATATGTCGGTAGGGGATTAAGGGCTTACCACTCGTTGGTTTGCATCTGCTTAGAAATTACGGCGTGCACTAAAAACAATCAATATTACTGGCCTTGATTCTTCTGATAATCACGACCAGTGGCTTATAGGCGTAACCATCATTGCAGACACAGAGGTGCGCGGATTAATATACAGTGTCACGTGGTCTAGGCCACATCAACAAAACGGACTATAAATACTGGGGAATAAACGCTGCACACTTCATATTCTGCCAGCAGCTGAACCAGATACCTCGGGAGAAACCAGACAGGACAACCATTTCAGTCGATGAGTATAATAACTCTGTGGTAAACACTGCTCGTGTGTGAGCATTGTGTGCGTGTTTATATATGTTTGCGTGTGTGTGTGTGTGTGTGTGTGTGTGTGTGTGTGTGTGTGTGTGTGTGTGTGTGTGTGTGTGTGTGTTGGTCGTTCATATGGGTCGTTCATATGAAACCCCTTCCAATGGCTTTATTGCAACAGCATGACAGAAACATTAACAGGCGTGGTATAATTCAACAAAGTATTCATTTTGAATGAATTATGCACCATGGGTTGGTCAGAAGAAGTCGCCGTAGGCATTCAGGCAAGCATCCCATTGCTTAGGTAGGCGGCCAATGCCGTCCGCAAAAAAGGATTGTGGTTGCTCACTGAACCAAGTGTTTACCGCGTTCATTACGTCTGCATATTTGAGAAATCGTTGCCCCTTGACAGCTTTTTTTTAGACTTCCCAACAAATGAAAATCACATGGTGACATATCAGGACTATAGACTGGATGTTGCAGACTTTTCCACTTCTTCCTTGCTAATACTTCCTGCACAATCTTTGCGACATGCGAACGAGCATTATCGTGTAAAAAAAAAAAAACTCACACCGCGTGAAATGCCTTTTTGCAGCTTGCATAATGTTTGCACGTAAAGGGTAGAGTTGATGTTCACACCAGGTTCTGTAAAGTCGGCCAACAATCGCCCTTCATGTTAAAAAAAAAATGCGCTTATCATAACGGAAATCTGTAACTTGAATTTGTTTCACTGTTGATGATCCAGCATACTTCCATTGCATACTCTCTCTTTTGCTGCTCGGCACAAAGTGGTGACACCATGATTCATCGCCTGCCACTATGCGGAAGAGAAATGCATCACCCTCCACTCTGTAACGCAGAAAGTGGTTCAAACACCATACCATGCGTTCTTCTATTTGGTGGTCGGTCAACATCCGTGGTACCCACTGAGACCACACCTTCCGATATTGCAGTTTCTTACGAACGACCTTTTGAATTGCCCCAATTGACACATTAAATTCTTTCGCTAGCGAACGTATGCTTCGACATGGTTCATCTGTACTGCTGCATCAATTTTGGTGATGGTTTTTTTTCTGTTGCAACAATATGCGCTTGACCGGCCTTTGAAGATATGTCGTGACCTGAAGTCCTTTCCAAAACATTAGTGCCCAGTCTGTCACTATTGTCTTCGACACACATTTGCTACCGTACACTGCCTGCATTCTTCGATGCATGTCCACTGGTCGATATATATCAAATGAAAGAAACTGAATCTCTGCTCTTTGAGCTTCTTTGGATGGATTTTAGATCAACCCCGCCATTTCCTCAACGGTCAGAAACAGAACCTATGCATAATGGGTCGATAAGCAGGTGCCTAAAAGTCGCTTAACAGTCGACAGGGTCGACTTAATTGCACCAGGTTTTTTTTATCCCATATCGTTCAGTCTCTTTCCGCAGCTCGGAAAACGTCGCACAAAGCATGAACTCCGTAGCTCTAGAGACAACACAAGGGAGTCTCCGAAATTTTTTATTCGTGAACCAAAGAGCGCAGCCTGGAATCAAACCCACAAAATTCAGAGCCAGGGTCAAATTGCTTGACCACTTCACCACAGAGACTCCCAGCAGGTGCTCTTTTATTCATTGGCCAGTACTTATCACATCACTATTGTATGATCATGTTCAATGTACGCAATTATGCGCGGTGCGGCACGAACGGATTTCGATTGAACGCTCCTAATATATATATATATATATATATATATATATATATATATATATATATATATATATATATATATATATATATATGTGTGTGGGGGGGGGGGGGGGGTAGGTGTAACTTTGTTAGATATACCACATGGTAATAGTTCATGGACTACTTCAGTGATACGAAGATAACAAAAGGGCCTCCCTCTCTTTCTCTCTCGTTATGGACAATTGACACATTGGTGTCCCTTCTCTACTAATGTGGTGTTTGTCCTTTTACGCACATTCGTTCTATATAATCTCTACCGGTTAACGTCAGTTAGCCATATCGGGTGCTCTTTCATACTAAGTGTTAACAAACGTGATCCGCCCTGCCTAAGGTCTTATATATTTACATATTGAGATATAATTTCTAGATCAGACTGTGTCAAACTATATTTAATGTGTCTTTTTAAAGTTAGATCAAGTATGTTTAATCTTCATATTGCTTATAAATATTAACTTTGTATATGTATGTGTCACTTTGCTCATGGAGGCTCATCACAAAGTATATTACACACACGTGTGTTATCGTTCAGTAGATCATTATAAATCTTGAAAATTAAAATAGTGGTGGAGGCTATAATTTGTGTACTTGAAGCTTTCACAGGTTTACATTGTCAACTTGTTGAAATATAAGGACCATGTATAATTGCATGCAAAAAACTATTGTTATAAAATAAAGGCAAGTTTTTGAAATATACAGACCTGGTAACAAACTGCAATTATCAATCAACTAGCATCAATTTACATTATTGTCAGTAAGAATCATTATGATCACTAACCAGAAAAATGTCTGTCTGTGTCTACATGTGGGCAATTCTTTTCAGACAATCGCAAGCTTACGCGTCACATTGGAACAGTTCACAACACCGAAACTCACACATAACCCCTGTCGTAACTTATACAATAGAAAAGACAACCTACAACGACACATAAGATCTCACCACCAGACACTCACAACATCAACCACGCCCGCAAAATTACACATGGACACTACAACATCAGCATCACAGTATGTGACAGCTACATCCTCAAAAACATCACCCAAAAGAAAAACACCATCAGACACACAAAAAGCTAAAAAAAAAACAGAAACACAATAGTAAGCATATGGTAGCAGTGGAAGTGGACGTGGTGCTAGATGTCGAGTCAGAGACCCTACACACTCTCCTAACTAACATCCAACAAACATATAGAGACAACTGGACAGCCCTTATGACACATTACAAGATCAGCAGACATATATCGACTTACAACTTTTTTCATCGACCAGACTTACTACAGTCAATAGACTGGACCAAGAAACTAGCGACGTTATATAGTAGTCAGGTATGTATATTTAAGGTCAACTATAGCCATCATACGACACTCAGACATATAGAGACGAATGAGCTTAGATTGTTCCATTCTTCTTCAAATAACGCCTGCGAACTGGACGTTAATAAAATAATCAACAACCAACAAGACTTTAATGACATTATAGCTATAGTTCAGGAAAGTGACATGCTTAACTACGCCCTACACGCCAGTCCCAACACTAAGTACCTTGTAGAAACAATACCCGCGAATATTTTATGTATACCACATCAAAGAACATCCGACAGTGTGCTGTTTAGAAGACATACCCGACCATAGTAGACACAATCATGGTACATTATTTTACAACGTAACAACAAAGCTACACCGTACACTGACAACTTTTGCCTGTTTCGATGTCTGGCCGTAGTCAAATTGTTAATTGTAGGAATCTCGGGATACCTACCAAAATATTCCCAATGGCAAATATTCCAATAGACATAGTCGCTTGAAAAATTCTACGGGATTAGGCTAATCGACATGCCCAATGTTGAAAAATGTTTTGCGGTTAATGTACATATATTTGAGTTCAACGAGACCCAGGCCCCGGTCTTTAAACTTCGCCATACTGGCAACAGAATACAATCTTACGAATATTACTATATAGGGATCATTTCATGTATATTAATGGCTTTGCAAGAGTAGCTAGTTCATTCGAATGTATTGCATGTGGGAAAATGCGGAGTAGTTTCTGAGAGATGGATAGACATATTAAGACTTGCAATGGGGCAAAGACTGTAGACAGTTATAAAGGAGGAGCATATGCTGTGAAACAGACTTTATAAGAGATCATTAGATCTTTGGGGGTTCCCTGTAGACACAGGTATTGTACATACCTACATGGCCACTTAGACTACGAGTGTTCTTTAGAGACTACCAATTTACCTGGGGAAACCAAGTCCACGAAATCTTTAGGTAATCATGTCCCATTTCGCTGGTCGATAACGTCTAACGTCTCTGGGTTCGATGCCCCCGTCTGCTGCATCACAGCAGGTAATCCTCAGGACTTCGTGGGAAAAATTGTTAAACATCTGACTCAAATCGCTAATGCAGCGTATGCCAAATTACGGGATGCGTTCGATTGGTTATACACAAAGTTTAAGGAAATATGTGAAAACAAGCTAGTTGTTAGGCTAGATGAGTACTTTAAGGAGATGTCAGTAATAGGGTTCAGCTCAGAGAAGTAGTGATATCAATATAATTAAACCATACCTAATAGAGTCCTTCTGCTCTGCCACTGGTGAAATCTTTAAATACATAGTTAACGGAAACAATAATGTCATTTTGATGTCGACATAGAAGTTTAAGTTTTCAGATAAAGTTAACTATCTAGCCCCGGGTTTAGCTAATCCGAGTATTTAGTAGCCTATGATGTTAAGGAAACCAAGGGATTCTTTTGTTACGAGTATATCAACTCGTTATATAACCCACAGGAGACTCGCTTACCTCCACACGAGGCATTTCATTCACAGTTGAAAGATTCCAACATTTCAGATGCTGAATATACGGACCTCCAGCGAGTATGGAGAGATAACCATATTACGACACTGGCAGACTTCCTAAGATGGTACAACAACAAAGTTGTAAGTCCCTTTATTAAGGCGTTAGGGGCTTACGTTAGGTTCTACAACGATCTCGGGGTTGATATATTCAAAGACGCCATTTCTGTTCCCGAGATAACTCTAAAGTATCTGTTTAAAAACATTCCCAATAGTGTCTCCTTTGCTCTGTGTTCCAATAAGGAGAGATATTTGCACACCACCATTATAAATAACATTGTAGGGGCCCCTCGATCATATTCATTAGATATGAGATACGTAAGACAAAGATTCGACGGGGTGAGGTGGTTAAGAGTGTAAAAGGGCACGTCAATGCTCTATATCTGAGGGCTCTAATACAAAAGATGCTCACGGATTTTCCTGTGATAAGAAATGCAGAAGATCTGTTCAAGCCCCATAAAAGTAGAGTTTACATTGTCCAGTGCAGAGAGTGGTTGGCATAGATACAACATATCCAGAATATAGAGTTAAAACACAGTTTAATGGGCGGGAGATGTCTCTATGAGACTGACTCATCAGAGTAGATGGATGGGATAAGGAGACTCAAACCATCTACCAGTTCCACGGGTGCCTATTTCAAGACTGTTTACTGACATACGGTTAGGATTTTAACCCTGCTAAGCAAAAATCCCGTGACCGAGCTGTATGCCAACACGCGTGAGATTCGCGAGTTTTTGTAGAATGGGTGTTAAGGTACGTGTGGTGGACATGTGGGAATGTCCGTGGAAGACCTAAAAAAGACTAATATCGACATTAAGAGCTCCGTTATGGGCTTGTGGAATGCGGCATCAACGTACTAGATGAGCTCAACGAGCATTTCTCTAACATGACTCCCATCTTCAAAAATACTGATGTGTCTTGAGCTGGCATTGGTGCTCTTATGAGTCAGTACGCCGAGTCACGTAAGCTGTTGACTGGCCCACGTCGGACTCTAATAGATAGTTATAGTGGGGAAAAGATCCTATTTGGCCACACCATTGTTAAAATAGTACCTGACACATGGTTTAGAGGTCACAAAAATATACCAAGTTATTGAGTATAAACCGGTGAGTTGCTTTTAAAAGTTTGGTGAGGAGGTGTCTGATGACAGACGTGCCGGTGACAGAAATAATGCCTATGTCAATAAGGCCGGGACGATGAAACTATTGGGAAATGCAGCCTTTGGGATGACGCTAACCAACAAGGCCAAGCACACTAACGTTTCGTATTGTCATGGGGCCTCCACTTCAAAATTAGAGAATCAACCTCAGCTTAAAAAGATGACCATGTTGTCAGATGATGTGTGTGAAGTGGAGTCTCTGAAGAAGACCACCGTATGGGATCTACCCCAACAAACAGGCTTCTTTGTGTACCAGTACGCAAAGATGCGCTTGTTATAAAATACTATGATTTCATAGATAAGTTTATGGATA
Organism: Cepaea nemoralis; assembly: GCA_014155875.1. Classification (NCBI taxonomy): domain Eukaryota; kingdom Metazoa; phylum Mollusca; class Gastropoda; order Stylommatophora; family Helicidae; genus Cepaea; species Cepaea nemoralis. The sequence goes on along the minus strand of JACEFZ010006031.1, from coordinate 74,099 downwards.
GGAAAGATTTCCAACTGTGTGTGGTGGACACCAATAGTCTGTACTTAGTCCTTGGCGCCCCGACACTAGCATAGGCCGTCAGACATGAGCTTCAGCAAGAATAATATATTCTATAGCTTATGTTTCCCATCTGAAGTCTGTGATACCCATCAACGAGAGTTTATTAGGAGTAGGGATGTTGTACCAGCCTGTGACGCGTGTAGAGATAATCGAGTCTACGACAAAAGAACCCCTGGGTTTTGTAAACTAGAGAATGAGAGAAAAGTAATCCCCTCCTAATGCAGCATGGCATATCACTGTTTTGGAGACAACTAAGACCAGCTCGAAAGGGTTGACGAAACACCACATCACCCACTTAGAAGCAGAAGCCATTTTGACTGTATTAAACACACAGTCTGCGACTGGAGGGACAATCATAGGTTTTAAGACACAAGCTTCCTCTGTCTACATATATCAACAACACAGACAAGCCTTATCGTATTGCTATATTAAAAGACAAGTACATGCAGACAATGTTGCCACCTCACCACTAGACATATAAAATTCACACCATTTTCCTGCTACAATAGTGTAAATATGTATCATATTGTGGATGTGTAAAAACTTTTTGTGTGTATATATCTTTGTACTTATTCTACTTTTTATATCTATGTACATATGTCTAAAATTGGTCGTTGTACAATGAAGATTGATGTGTGTGTGTGTGTGTGTGTGTGTGTGTGTGTGTGTGTGTGTGTGTGTGTGTGTGTGTGTTCTATAATATGATCTATTAAAATTGTAACAACGAGGGTCATATGTGTTAAACATATGTGTACTATGGTCTGTTCAGAAATGAATGCCTTCATTCACGATCAATTTTTATGAGAACTGTCTGTTGCATCATCATGAAAGTTTTCCTATCGTCTTATATTTACTCCCACCCAAGGAATTTGTCTTTGATAGGTCCAAAGGCAACTGAAATCATCGAAAGCGGCGACATTTCTTTGATGTTTTGGCGAAAATAATGTGAACTCATTCTAAGAAACTAGTTTTACAGTAAAGCACGTCATTTTGGGTACACAAGTACAAAGCGTAGCCGGATTCGTGTGGGAGTGGGTGCAATTAAAAAAAAGTCGCTTAAAAGTCGACATGGTCAACTGCATTGCAACGGATTTTTATCGCATATAGCTTAGACTCTTTCCGCAGCACGGAAACGGTCACACAAAGCACAAACTCAGTAGCTCCAACGACGACCCTCGGGAGTCTCCGAAAAATCCACTTGTGAAATGAAGGACGCGGCCCGGAATCGAACACACAACCGTCAGAACCCGAGTCAGACGGCTTGACTACTTCACCACGGAGACTTCCAAGAGGGGTACAATGTGTAATATTAGTAAAGACAGATAATTTACAAAGGCGAGGGGTAAATAATGTATAAATTGACAGGAAAGTAGAAGAAATATATTTCTTACCTTATTTTTCATTTCCTTCTTGCTTCTTCAGCTGCTGGTTAATAATGTGTGCACGAGGAGTCATGTTACTAGGATGCATTTAGCTTTTTATATTGAGTTCTTGAAAGCTTCCAAATAGCTGTGCGTTAATGTGCGTATGGAGTGACCAGAAATGATACCCCAATTTAGTCATCATGCGTCAGTTTTTTTAGGATCTGTTCAGCTGTCTGTGTAGTTTCTTCACACGTACACATGGGTGACAGACCCAATTTGATTCTTCATGAAAGATTGTCTACTCTGCTGTTTACTGTTCAGAGATGGAACATGATTATTACCTGTTTTGCTCTTTGAAAATAGTTGTCAATGTCTCTGTAGTGGGCTTTCTTCTTAACGGCCCAGATATTTATCCTCTTTTCATTGAGGTTTATAGATTGATTCGTATTACGTGTGTTGTCCCCTAATTTGACAACGTGTTTGCTCTCTTGTTATGCCACAATATGTCAGTTTCCACCGCAATATTACTCTTCTGTTGGTATTCAATGCGTTTAGTCTTGTTGTTTTTTCAACGCCAGTTGTTTGTCACGGTTGAGGGCATGCGGAACTGAAAATTTATCACTGTGGAATACAAACTATTGCCATTGACATGTTGTATTGTTTGTGCTGGTGCTGTAATGTTTAGGGTCTGCAATTCTTCTGAATAGTTGGAGCAAAATATCCCAGTAGGTGTGCATGAGGATTAATGTCTGCGATGTGCCGAGACCCTAATCTGTGTCGGACGATTCCAGTAGGTTGATGACTGCTCTCGGTTGCATAAAATTCAATCCATCCTTTCTCCAATAGTCACCTTCTCTTTCAATATGGACCTAACTTTTTTCCAGCAACTTTTATCAATTTTTAATAGCGCGGTCTGGGTTAGTATCTTGACGTCAGACAATTTGAATGTAGTATTGTCAACTGCCACCTGTCTTTTAATTTTACCCCACACAAGCTCTAAAGGATTTAAATGAGAATTTTGTGGCGGACGTCTCAAGCACCTACGGCCATGCTCTTCTATCAACTTGTCGATTTAATACTATTGTGCTTGTTTTGCGGCTGATTTAAAAGGGATAACAATTATAGTTTAAAACACGTTTCTGGAAATGGTATGTTTCCCTTCGGAGCCATATCTTTATCGCTTCCTTTGTGCTCGATACCGTAGGTATTTTGTCTTCTTGAGAAACTACATTGTGATATGATGCACTGTCCATAATTAAACAAGACCGTCTATCTTGGGATAGAAGCACTGTATTCTCGAACCAATCGCTACATACATTACAATTCACCTCATTATGATAATCCCTATTGTCTGTATGCTTTGACACGAACACGAGTCCAGCATTCTGTAGTAAGCCATTATGAGTACTACCAGCATGGTCTATGACCAAACGCTGTCCTTTACTACTGGGCACATATCGCTTTATATTTCCACCCACTGATTGCCATACCTTGTCACTTGTGTGGTGCGCATTGATCCAGGTTTGATTCAAATACACTATGTCATAATTTTCTTTGCACATTTCCCTTATTTCACAAAGGTATCTGCTTCTCATGGCTCCTAAATGCGGTTGTTCGCAAATGATATTTCTACCTCTCTTGTACTTTCTAAACGTGAAGCCTAATGTCCTTATAATTTTTCACAAAGTCGTTTTAGACAGCTCTATGCCATTGTTATTTCTTAACCAACCCCTAAGTTTTCTTACAGTCACTGTTTCTTTGTTATCCATCATGTTTATAATTGCTTGCTATCAGAGTCCAAGCGACCTGATACGGAGATCTGATACAGATCATAGAGACAGAACATGGGAATAGAAGACAGGACAGGGGCACAGCAAACAGGACACTATGGCCTTGAACAGCAGACAGGACAGTATAACCTTGGACTGGACGACGGGGGACAGCAGTCGTCAACAGATGGACTGATCCTGAGTTCACGGACAGGACATGGTCCAAGACTGCGACGCAGTACTGACCAAGAGTGGCCTCAGACGCCACGTATTAAACACCACATGACAGGGATCCCAGAGCGAAAGCTTTGGACTGACGAGACAGATCTTTGAACGGGGAAGGACGTGTCTGAGAGTTTTGCTTGAGAGAGTTACTTGTAAAGCCGTTCTGAATGTTTGCTAGCGCTGTGATATATTTGAGATCCAACTGTGTGTATGTGTGCTCGTTGTGTGAGCGAGGATATTATTTGTTGAGGGGGCGAGTGCAGCGCTGAGAGCTCAAGATTGTGATACGACATATTTTGGTTTTTCCATTGATTAAAGATTCTATTGACCATGATTAATCAAGTTGACTGACTTGTGCATTCATGTCATTCACTTGTCAAGTCTTAGACTAAAGAGCAACGCAAGACACGGACAGGAAGTATGGGGGACTCTTGACCGATCATGGTTTAACCAGGTGAAACCACATAACCCGACATAGAAATTACAGGGGACTACCCGACCGAAGACAACATAGACATTGAAATATATCTATATTTATATAAAAGACGATGTATGTATGTATGTATGTATGTATGTATGTATGTATGTATGTATGTATGTATGTATGTATGTATGTATGTAGGTAGGTAGGTAGGTAGGTATGTATGTATGTATGTATGTATGTATGTATGTATGTATGTA